>VZRF01007980.1:437878-641337 GCA_013396875.1 Vireo altiloquus
AAAAAAAAAGGCAGGGGGGGCTGAAATACATTTCTGGATGGGAGGGAGGAGTTTTCGCTAAGCAAAGATTTGCACTTTTCAAAATAAGGTAAGATTTCCAAAGTTCTTCACTGGAAAATTTTGAGAGTTGCCAAAGTGCTGGATGTTTGCACGCACAGACTCAGCTGCACAAGTCTGGGATCACTTGCCCTTCCACCATTGTAAAAATTTTCAAATAAATGCCTTTGAAAATCAAGCCTTCACCTCTTCCTCCCCCACCCCCAAGTGGTCAATAACATTTTATAACTGCATTTACAAAGTTATTTAACCTTTCACTTCACTCTTTTATCCACAAATGAATTTAACACACACTCAGAACTGAACACAGCTGCATTCACCTGGACAGACTATTACAGTATAAATAAGGTGAGACCTTTTAACTTCAAAAACACAACACACAAATTACAACAAAGCCAGAACTTTAGGAAGAGATCATCATTGTTTCATTTGACAAGCTAAATATGCTCCTGCTTCCTGTTTTCTTGTTCCATGGTCCCAACCACTGAAATAAACAGCTCTACCAGAGCCAGGCTGACACTTGGCTATCACCCTCTCCCTCATCTGAAGCTCTAGGATGGAGCCACGGGTGCTTTCAGCAGAGATAACCCCCAAATGCAGCATTCCAGTGGAGAACCAGGATTTGGGTGGCTGTGCTGCAGCAGCTGGGGATGAGCAGAGACTGGAATGTGGGTGGGGAATTATCTCTGCAGAGCCAGGAGCTTTTTGCAATGGTATCTGCTTCTATTTCAGTCTCCACTGAGGTCCCCAGTGCTTGGAAACCAATTCCTCTGAAAGCTGCTCTACAGAGAACAGGGAAAGTGAAGCACCAGGTGGGAGCAGGGAACCCCCACTCTGCAAGGAGTGGCCTCAAAGTGAAACAGGATTTGAAACACGCTGTGTATGACTCCAGTAATACTATGGATCATCTGAATGCATTTCTGAATTTGCCTCCTTACATTCCTTCCTGTCACGCACTGTAAAATACATGAAAAGCTAAGAAATGGGAAAAAAAAGACAGTGAGACTCTCTGCTGTTTTATCTGCTGGTTTCACAGGGAGTTTTGAGGCCAAATTAATATTTGAAAGGAAGTCTGAGATTCTCAGATGAAACATGCTACTGAATAACATTCTTGCAGTTTCCTGCACAAAGCCCATATTTTTCTCTGTGTAATAATTTCTTGTATAAAGTCATATTATTTAGATAATATATTAACTAGTGTTTTATATTCTGCCATGATATTAACTTAGTTTTCATTTGAAAGTCAACTATTCCAAACTGTAAATCAGTATTTACTTTCAAAAATGAAACAGAAGTATTGCACAGTAATTTCTACTTCAGCCCATAGCAGTACTGGGAACTCTTAAAGCTGAGAGGGCTATGGAATAGACAGAAATGTTAATTACATGACAGCATACAATGAGAAATTAGACTTATCTCAGGCTAAGATGGATTTTTTGGGAAAGAGAATGTGTTTTGGATTTGCCAGTTCATTCACTGAATACATTCTGTAACCAAAAATAAAGTCATCTAAGAGTCAGGACTGAGTTTGCCTATATGAGTACAGGATGTACCATGGTGCTGGGACTGGTAATTGCTGCCTAGAGTGTGACCTTCACCCCAACAAATCCATCCAGTCCCTCTCCCATGCACTTGTGTCCCTGGGGCCTGAGTGAGGCGGAAGAGAAGAGAAAGCAGGAGCTGTTCCCTTTCCAAGGAGCAAACTGGGAGAAGGAAGGATCCTGTAGGTTCCCCTCAGTGACTCCTGCAGGTCTGGAGGGCAGCCAGGAGCTCAGAGCTCTGCACAGGGATGAAGGTGTTCAGAAATCCCACAGGGAGCAGAGACCCTACCACGCCGTGACACGCGCGACCTTAATTTGGGATGTCTCAGACACAGAAACAATTCCACTAAATAACAATAAAAATCTAAAAAAAACTCTTCAAAACCTACACTGAAGGTTTTAAGAATATAATTAACTGACCAGAAAGCTCATGGCAATTGTTTTAATTAAATTCTGCAGTCAAAGGAGGCAGAGACAAAATGAGGCTGTACCTGTTTTCTGTACTTGCAGCTCCCTTTTGGCTTGTTCGAGAATGGATTTGATGGCTTCATCAGAGCCAGACTCTGTGGTTCGGATTCGGGTGGTTATGTTACCTGGGGAGGAAAACACAACTCATGACACCAGGAACACTTTTATTTGGCTGTTTTTGTAACACAAAGACACACTGTGTATGAAACACGGCCAGTACAACCTGAGGACAATTTGCACAGGACCTTTACCAACATTTACACCACACAAAAAAACTACTTAACATAATAAAAGCAAAATATCCTCGTTGTGCCTGTCTCTAGCTGCCCTGGAATGGTGAGAACACCAGAAGAACAACTAGGTGATCATACATTCCTTTTCTATGGTAATACATATACATCTATTCTTTTTCCTTTCCTTTTTTGTTTTTTTTTTGGAGGGGGAGAGGAAACGGAAGGGAAAAGAACCGGAGGGGAAAGGAAGAAAGCTAAAAACATAAGCCCAGGAATCAACTTTAAAATGGCATCAGCTGCTAGGCAAAGTAGGATGAGTATACATTCAGCCCAAAACAGAATTAAAAAGTAACTAGATAAAAATAATTTTTAACTTTGTAGAGGTTAATAGATTAAGAGAAAGAGTCATTTAAACTCAGATACCATTTGAAGTACTCTCCAGCTAAGAGCTATTACTTGTTTGGTTTTGCTTTGTTGGATTTATTTTTTGTTTTGTTTTGTTTTTTAACCTCTGAGGGGAAGAAAAGAAGGGAAGACTGTGAGTGCTACTGCACTTAACTGCATTTTCCATTATGAGATTATTGTTTGTAAGCAAGGTAGATAATTTGTGACTGGAGTCAAAATAACTACAGACTTTTGGCATACCTGCTTTTGTTTTTCCTTCTTTCTGGTCTTACTAAAAGAAAAATTCTGCAACTAATCTATAACAAAGAAAATGTGCAGACTTCCTGTTCAGTGTTCACTTATCTTGTCTTTTTCATATATAGCACTGAACTAAGTATCACACTAATTCAGCAGTGTATTAAAGTGGAATTTGTCAGCATAAGCTCATGAGAAAAAGTAAATCTAGAGCAGAAGCAGTATGCAATTGATGTAACTGCAACTTTCTCCCTCCAAAACCACAAAAATAGCAAAGAGAGCATTTCAATAGATCTGATGACTTTATAAAGCCTCTTCTATCACTTCTCTCTTTTTATCTGCGGACGCAGGGAGGGTGGGAGGGGAAGAACTATCCAAACAGGGTTACGTTAGTACAGCAGCAGCAGAATTAGAAAAAGCAAAGTGTTCATCTAACCCATGGTTTGTTTTATACTTACTGTCTGTTTTTCTATCAGATTCCAGGCCAGAATCAAACTGCACAGTTTTAAGGAAACACACAGCTAAAGCACACTCCACTTCCTAGGGATTGACTGCAAAGAAAAACACCTGCCTGTGACGTACCTTCAGACCCATTTCTTCGTTTCGGTACTTCCTGAAATAGTCTGTTCAGGTTCTGGCCTGGATTCTCTGTTGAAAAACAAGTTTGGTAAGAACAAAACAATCAGGGGATGGTTGCTCTGACATCACGGGCTGTGTGACATGAGGAGCTGGCAGCCTGGCCCTGAGCTCTCCTGGCCCCTCGGGCCCCTGAGCAGGAGGAACTGGCTACTTGGGAAGAAGCAAGGCTGGCTGATTTGTTAATAAAGATTACAGCTATGTTCGGAAAGGAGATTAGACAGATATAAATAAATGTCTAGAGATACCAAAAATGAAGAGGTTAAAGATGGGCAGATAATCCCCTCAAGTACAATCATCAAAAGGAAGAACAGATTATAAATCTAACAGTGTGTGCTTCCAATTAAACAAAATCTAGGAAAACCCTGCCTGTCCTTTCCAATATTTCTTGACTGTAAACAACTTACTTTTCAGTTTCTCTAAATGTAAATCTCAGTCTTAAGATGAATCACAATGAAATGCATGTTACTTCTTAAAATCGCTGCCTTAAATATGCAAAGCTGCTTTAAACTGGGATTGTGTTTTAATTACTCATCTCATGCATCACCTATCCTATTTTGTCAGAACACTTTGGGGAAAAAACATAATCACACAAGACACGACAAAAGCCTGGTCTCCATAAACAACCTCCAATAAAAATCCCCAAGTATTTCTGAGGGCTGATACCCTGAGTAGCTGCTGACCCTTTTCACTCCGTGTTTAGCTGCGGCACGGAGCTGTTGGGAAGTGAGGGCTGTGAGTGTCCCTGCTGCTCTCTCCTGCTGACAGGCACTGGCCAGAGGCTAAAAAAAGCATAAGCAGAGACATGAACCTGCCTGCATGCTGCAAAGCAGGGCTGGGGGCTGACCTGGCTGCACCTGGCACCTGAGCTGGGTGAGAGCAGCAGCGGCACACAAACAGCCCTGCAAGGGCAAGTTGCTGGTTTGGAACATTTGGAACTCTGAGGAGCAGGGGGCTGGGGAGCACTTACCTCTCTGTCTGCCCTGGATGCTGCGAAGAGCCAAGATGTTCTGCTCGTCCGACAGGAACTGCTTCATCTTATGAAATGGCTCCTTGCCTCTCACAGTCAGTTTATTCCATGGCTTTGGCCGGGCCAGGATCTCACTCACAGACCCTTGCGACAGTCCCAACACATAATGTCCAAATATCCGCTGTCCAATATTGTGCTTGATCAACTGCTCTTTCACCTGACGTGCAATTTCGGCCGTGTCTATCTCCTCGCCTTCAGAGATGCTCCCAGCACTTTCTGACTGGCTGGGAGACGGGGCCATGCCATTTACATCCGGGCTTTGTTGTAATGGACTTTGGGAAGATATGGAGTTTGTGCTGTATGGACCTGTTGGAAAAATCATGCTTGTGCTTCCTGCTTCCTGCATTGCCTTGGAGTAGAAGGACTGCATTAGCTGTCGCTGGAGGAGAGAGTTTAGTGCAAATTTTCCTGTGGAGGCCAGGGGTAAGCTGGGGCTCGCCAGGGATGAGCTGAAAAAGTCTTGACTTAAACCCGTTGGTGAGAACTGGTGTGTACCATTAGTATTGGAAGCCTGCTCCCCCGCGTTGCGGAGCAACTGGGAAGGAGGGGAGGCCGGCAAGGTTGCAGGACGCTGACTCTCAGGCTGGTCTTTCCCTTTTCTCCTGGCTGACCCTACAAGGAAGGTCAAACATAATGCATTATGGGGGGTCAAAGAGGGAAAAACCAAGATAAAAAAATGCAAAGTTTGCCCCGCAAAGGGAAAAAGTGCAGATTGACACGGGCCAATGGAGTGGTGGTGGGAGATTTGGTTTTGTTTGTTTTTGGTTTGTTTTCATTTGTTGGTTTTTTTTTTTTTTTTTTTTTTTTTTAATTTTTATTTGAAATTTTTTTTTCCATGATTGAAATTTTTTAAGCCAAACAAGGCCCCCAAAACAAACAACATGCATTTCATGTTTGCACCTTTCTTGTATGTTGCAGCCTGGAGAATCCCCCTTACAGACATTAACACTAGAACAGTTACATGAAGTGCAGTGATACAGTTAAATAAATGCAGTTACAGACAGCAAGTCTCTGTTGTCTCTCATTCAAGATATGACTCATTGGACCTGACTGAACCCAAATGCAGCAAACATTTACATTTTGGAACAAACCAATTTGAATAAAGGAATAACCATTAGGTGGATGCACCAAGATCGCTCAGTTAAATGTCATAGAACGCTTCAGAATTCAGTAATCCCAGGGCCAGTGGCAACTTTTAACTTTCTTCCAGCTGCAAAAACCATAAGCATTCAAGTATCTGGAAATTCCATGACTTGCTATTTAAAAAATGTGCACACAAGATGTAAAAGCCCACATCAGGAAAGCCAAACAGCAAACACATTTCGCTGGAAAGAAAGGATTTTGCTTTCCCAAGCTGACCTGCTGGTGGTATATCCAAGTGTATCAGACAGGCAGAATGTGTTCTACATGCAAACGTTTTGCACAACACTGTGTGTGGGGGAAAGAGATGGATTTGCTCCCAAAACAGAAGACAGCCTCAAACACTGGTACAGCCTGTAATGCCTCCTCCTTAACCTTTATAGACTCTCTAAGTTTCACTTGATAATCCAGCCTAGGAAACTACAGAAATCCAATGTTACTCCGTGTTCCTGTTGCTCGTTAATCCTCCTGCCATGCATTAGCTCAGACACTCAGCTCTCACTCAGCCCTCCCTCCCGTCACAGGACAGCAGAGGCACCAGAAGAGCCCAAATTTGGGTGCACCTACCGCTCAGGTCGCTGTTGGTGATGCGCAGCGTGGCGTTCTCCGACTGCAGCGAGCGGTTCTTCTCCAGCAGCAGCACCTCCAGCGGCTTGGATGCATCCTAAAGGAAACCAAAGGGGCAAGTTTGTTTCTCAGAGCATCCAGAGGCTCGCTCAGGCACTAAAAATGATTTCAGAGGGGGAAAAAAAAAAAGCAAACAACCCAACAAGAGCTTGACTGGACTCTGAAGGCGGTAAGGGAATTTGCCAGGCGTGGATCTGCAGGAATCACTCCAGGCTCTGGTCTGAGCCATGGAAGAGATTCACTGTTTCATTTTCATTGTAAATCACTCATCAATTCTGAATTATTTTGAGATGTGTAACGGAACGGTTTCTTAATCCTACTTATTTTTAAATGGTCCTGGCACGCTTTCAGTTTAAAAGCTGTAGACCTCTTTTAATCTGATTAAAACAGGAGTTAAGATTATATTATTCCTTCTAGGTCAACTGACCCAAGGAAAGCATTTCCTTGACATGCTGCATTTCAGCAGAAACTGTTTGTTCACAATAACATCAGTCAGAGAAATCTGCTATTTACCCTCCCCCTAAATATCTAACCTTTGATCATTAAAAAAAACATTGAAAATAAATCCCAGTATATCAATATTCAGTTTGGATTGGAAGCAGGAATTTAATTCATAACCTTTAAACTTAAGTAAGATTAATTTGCTGGAACAGCAGAGCTTTCTCAGTACTCAAAGGTTTGTTTTCTTTTGTGAAAAGAAAATTTCAAGGCTAACAAATACTTAAAAATGCTGAAGTCCTTGCTCAGAGTGCTGCCTGTACACCAACTCCAGTATCTTTAAATGACCCAACTTCACAACACTCTGGTTTATCCACTCCAGCACAGCTGAAATGCCACTTTGTCCTCGACTACTTAAAAGAAATTAACAGGCAAACAAAAATGTTCAGTTCAGCTTTTTACATAAGAAAACATCAGGAAAAACAAGGATTGACCCAGAAGCCTCAACAGGAAACTGTCGATGTCAACACCAAGGAATCGCAAGACAAAATTTTTGTTAATCAACTGAGCTGCTGAATAAATAAGAAAACAGAAGTAAGTTCAGTACCTGCGCACCAGAGCTTTCAGATGGTGCAAACTCCATGGATTTCAATATACTGTGGAAGGCAGAAGAAAGAAATTATTTTCTATTTCTCCTTTTCGTAACAACTCCACTAATGAGCATTAACATCATCATTTCCTGTTCTCCAGCAACACCACAACTTTCCTTGCAGTAACACAGTCTCCTAATGAATATAGAATAACTCTTCAAACCAGTTATTGGATAAGAAAATTTTCTCAAGCGTCATCTAAATCATTCCATATGCAATCCCACCAGGCCAGTTTAAAGTGTAAATTTAAAGGTTAATAAGGATATAACATTTTAAGCTGTCAGAAATGATATAAATTTATCTGTGAAGCTGGAAGGGAATGAGGAAGTTGTAGCAAAGCAACAAAACAGGGGAATCACCACCACAGTACAGCACTTTATAGAATATACACCAGCTCACCAGCAAGGAAAATATGCACAAATAATCTTCCCAACCAAGGCACTACATGCTAAAAGGCAGTTTTTCATTTTAATGACCTCCTCATTCTATGGCAAAGGGAAGACAAAATGGCCCAATATTTCTTAAGAAATATGAAAGATCCAAATATTTATAAGTACATTAGGAGAAGGATCTGATAGTCCCATTGTCAATATTTTATACAAATAGTGAGCGGTCAGAGGACGTCTCCCTTCAGAGGCTTTCAGAGCTGTGTTGTCTGGCAAACCAGAATCTTACAGCAATCCAGACTTATAACTGTGCTTTGTTGGATAAATTTTTTTTAAATCAGCCTGCTGCAGGCAGGACATGAACTTCCTCAGACTGAAGCAATAAATGATTTCAGCTTCTTGCTGTACAAAGACAACATTCATTTGGTGAAGAAAAACACATAAACACATATAGATGGTGTTTATACAGCATTTGTCATGTATAAAGCACCAGGAACTCTGTGAGCAGGGACAATCTGTCTAATCATTATTAAACTGTACTAAAGGCTGTGGATCATGTATGAAAAGTTTTGGATGTCTCATCCCTAAAAGTGTCCACGACCAGGCTGGATGGAACCTGGAGCAACCTGAGATAGTGGAAGATGTCCCTGCCCATGGCAGGGGGTGAGACTGGATGAGCTTTAAGGTCCCTTCCAGCCCAAAACATTCTGTGATTCCATGACATATGGAAACTGAGACAAAAAAAAGGAGGAAGTCCAACATTAAGACACAGGGACCAATTCTGGATGTCCTCTCCACGAGGAGCTGGCCAGGCACCCATTAATTGCCTGAACCTGTCCCTGCAATAATCCAGAGTTGGATGTGCATTAAGTGACACTCTGGAAATCAGGTCTCTGGGCCATTCAAGATCACTCAAAGTCATAGCAAATCCAAGGGAAAAGAGGTCGTTCTGAGAAAGAGACCCCAAGCATTTTGCATCTGTGCATACTCACGGCACACACAGTTAATTCTGACAGGCATTCCTAAAATATAGTAATTAATGAAATCACAAACTTCTGGCAATCACTTTCATTATATGGCATCACTCAGTGTCACCTCTTGCCTGGCTGTAGGGTACAGCCAAGACTCCATACACAGCACATAAAGTGATGCTGTGAAGACTCTGTGTGGGCACCACAGCTCAGCCACGTGCAAAACCAACTCTTTTGTGCTATCAATGGACTCGTGCCAGTCACGAGGAGAGGCTGTGGACTCGAGTTCTCAGAGACCCTGACATCACTTTGACATCACAGCTGTGTGACTCAGGTGGCAAATCCCTGCTGAAAGCCAGTGTTTCTCGGGACACCCCTTCAGAGACCCAGCTTTGCATCCCAGGACTCCAAGGTGCTGGGGGAGATAAATGCACAGAGACTGATCCAGGGAAAACCCTGGCCATTGGCAGGTCGTTGTTTCCATGAATTCTGCAGGGAATGGCCTCTGCAAGGACAGCCAGTCCTAATGCCCATCCTCATGATGCCCAAATGAGGAGTCCCATCTGAATTTAAACTCAGTTTGAACAGCAAATTATCACGTGGCAAATGTGCCACGGGAAACCCCATTTCAGTTCAGACCAGCAGCACTTGTGACCCCCCACTTACCACGTGTGGTTTGCCATGTGGAGCAATCCAGCAGCATCCCAATCTCCTTCCTCCTGGATGAGACTAAACCAGAAAAAGCTGCTCTTTCCCCAAGGAGCAGATGTGAGTGGTGCCCTGACCATGTCGTGGTGCCCCCAGAATCCGGCTGACAATGGTCAGAAGCATAAACCTATTTATGGTTATATTTGGTTCTCCACATCAAAAATCTGGCTCTGAAGCCCCAATCCTGTCATCCCTCTCCTTGCACAGGCTGGTGCATTTTGGTTCTGAGCACCTGCTGCCAGCTGGGACCTTCAGGAAGGATCCTGAGCCTTGCAGCAGCTGCGTTTCCAGAGCTTGGTGCAGGCAAGGTGTATTCAAACCTTGGCTGGAAACCTGCTGACCTCTGCCTGCCTGAGGGGGATTCTTTGCTAACTGAATTAACTTTCTGACAATTTCACAGGTAATTTCCTATACAGTTAAAACACAAAATATACTAAAAATCAAGTTGATGGCACCTCTAATTGCCGTAAGAGGAATATTCACTCCAGCAGGTTCATTTTTAAAAGAATGTAAAAGTTAAACATGTCAAAAATGACTCTCCAAATGTGTCACAAAAGACACATTCTCCTCAGGAATATGAGGAAGCACAAAGTTTCTTCTTTGGATTCCAGGGGTATCTTTGCCCATGAGATCTTGACTCAATCTGTGGCTCAAGATCAGTTACCTGCTTTTTAAAGGGATGATCTTGTGACTTGAATCTGCACATCTAAGAAGACTTAAAAGATCTGACTGTAAAGCAAAGTGTGCATTGGGACAGCTCGACTTTCTGTTCGTCTGATCCCGAGTGCAAGGCAGCAGGGTCAGTGCTGTCATGCTACTCGAGAGGGAACTGAAAGGACACACAGAGCTCTCAGATCTCAAAAATAGGTTTAAAAGCCATTGGGCACAAAAGCCAAGGCAGAAAGCGAAGAATCCTCCCATCCCAGATCTTGACATGGGCCCACCTAAGTTCCTCCCAGATTAGAAGTTGGCTGATAGCAAGACCCCTCAGCCTAGAATGCTTCTAACATCCCAGGAAGGATTAAGGAAAATACAATCAGTGCAAAAAAACACCTAGAAAATTCATTCTCTTCCTGCCTTACTGACAAGATATCTTTTCTCTTGGTGCACATGTTACGAGCAGTTTGTTTCTATCAGTGTTTCAGGGCACAAGGCAGGTGCAGCAGGACTTGGTGTGAGGGCTCTGGATTTACAGCAAAAAACCTTTTCCAGACTCATTTAGAGCAACAGCCTCACTTCAGCTCGGACTGTCACTGCCAGCAGATGCACATTTAGCCTTTTGGATTAGATGGGAGCAGGGAAATGGTGTGAAGCAGCTGCTTGGAAACATCCTCAGTACTCTCGTGGAGGGTCTCAACCGCTGGACCATCCCACAGGATGGTGATGGACCCCAGGGCCCTTACAAGCCAGCTATCAATCCACAAATTAGGGATATAAAAGCTGGAACAGCTGGGGGAACAGGGTTAATTCACTGGCACCCAGCCAGGGCCACTTCCAGGAGAGCCTCCAATGTATTTCACTGCAGGCTCATCCCCAGCAGAAACACCATATGAAGCCTCCTGTGTCACAGCTTCTCTCCTCTGCCTTTCCATCCCTGCCCTCGTGCAAGCCAGTGTTGTAAAAAAGAAAAATATTTTTAAATATTGGTATTATCACCAGGAATATAGGGTTTGTATTTAAAGTACAAATGCAAAGTAAGCTTCAATGAGTATATTCAACGAGTATAAGGTTATTGGCACCTTAAGTCTGGCTTTAAAGTCCTGATCCTGTTGTATTAAACCTTTGCATTAAACCAGGTAGGATTCAAAATTCATTTGTTGATTCAACACATTTACATTTAATATCTAATCTAAGTAGCTGGGAGGTAGTGGCCTTATTCCCATTCACTGTTTTACACATGAGGACATGAACTGGCTAAAACCTGCAGCTGTTCCCTTAACTCAGGAGAGGACCTGGATGTATTTACCCCTATCACTAAATGATGATGCTATTTTGAAACCAGGTAATAATCAGGTATAATGCAAAAAGAAATGGCCAATTCATTTAATTTAAGTGAAAATTATACCCCTACATCAGGATGTGCTGCAGCTGGTGGTGAACCAGAACCTCAGCCAGTGTGGCTTGAATAAATCAGCACCAGGGGCTGGGCAGTCGTGGGGCTTGCAAATCCAAACCTGCTTTCCATATTCTCCAGGGACGTGTAAACAAAAGCACATGACTACCAGCCTCATCTGAAATACCTCATTAAACCAGGGAATGGGTTATTTCAGCCTTTTTAAAACACACAGGGAAATGCCAGAATGATGAAAGAAGAGATGGGAGTTTCTTGCAGTTATTTAAACCTTGACACTAAACATATTTCCAGTCAGAAAAGTTCTCTTCTGAACCTGACAGCTTATCTTGTTATAGTTTAAAATGAGGCTCTTTTAAGTCTCTTAAGAAAATCCCTTGAAATAGGAAGAGGCTGTTTGTGGCTTTAGTTTAAAACCACAATATATTAGCAAAAATATACAGTGAAACAAGCCCAGCATTAAAGTGGTAAGTGCTGAACACTGGCTGGCAGGAGCAGAGAAAAGGTACCACAGCCAAAGGCTCTGCATGAAATTTTTAGTCCACATTACCCTGAGCTGTTGGCTGGAGATTTTTAAAGAGTGGTGCACCTAAACACCATGGATTTTGAATTTTTTTTCCCTCTGTGGACAATAGTTTTTGTGACTTTTCTTTGTGGATGTATTTCATTTGCTATTGTGATCCTCTGCTGCAACAAAAAGGAGCACTCTCAGATACAGCAGTTCCACTGGTTCTGGATGCAATTTCTGTCAATATTCCCAATTTCCCTGTCTTTGTGGTTTTGACTGAATTCTTTATTGTTCCAAGAACACAGATTCATGGCTTCACTTAACAAGCACTGTTAAAACAGAGTTTTCAAAAAATTATGTAAGCATTTAACACTTACTTTAATTCTTTCTTAACCTCTTCATAATCAGCCTGTCCTTTCAGTTTTTCTTCCAGTTGCTTTAAAAGAGAGAACATGGATTTAATTATTTACATTGTTTTTTTTTTCTGCAGGCTTTGAAAATCATCTTCAAATTATTCCATATATACAGCAGCGCACAAGTGAGGGTTAATGACTCATACCTAATTTACATATATTAGAAAACAAACTATAACCAATTAAACATAAACACAATTACACCTCGCTCATCCTTTGTTTACAGAGTGCCAAGCATGACAGAATTCAGTGGGTCCCAATTTGGCTGTTTGCAATGTCACTGTCATGTGAAGAGCTCGGGGATGAAGGTATTAAAAAAATGGGGCAGGTGAAATTTTCAGGGAACTGGGAGATTGAGTAAACAAGCAGGAGGCTTTGGCACATACTGTATTCTTAATAGGACAGTTCTTGATAACCTTATCTACACGATAAAAAGAACAGACTGAAGAAGCTGTTGTTGACTGGAATGCCTCAGCCTTGGAAGGCTCCTCGTGCCCAAACAAAACAGCTATACCAGGAGGCTTTACAAGCATCCCTGACTGCATCACTGCTGTGGTTACACACCAGACAGGGAGCACTGAGGCCACCCCAGCAGCTCCTTTTGCTCTGCCCCACCCAGGGTGGCCTCAGTGGCTTCTCCTGGATATGAAGATGCCCCAAAGGCTGAACCAAACCACTGCCACAATCCAGAATGCAATGCCACACACTTGGACCTTACCCAGCTCCCAACAACAGTGCTCATCACTACGGGGTAAATGCTTCAGGAGGCCTAAAACATAGTGATACATAATTGATGCCATTACATTGCTTGCAGAAGCCACATTCATTTCAATAATTTCTTTGCTTAGTGCAGGCACACCTGATCTAAGCAAAGAACAGAACTTACTGGCTTGCAACTTCCATGGATAAATTCAGGCTAGCTTTGCTTCACTTCATTTTTGGTGTTAAAACTGGCACAGAATCCCAAAGGTCACGGGAAACAGAAATAACACAAGGACGTATCACCTCAAAGACAGAGAAATCTACTTTGAAAAGGAAAGGAATATATGACATGAAAAAGAAAAATAGGACTTTATGTCCAGGAGAGGCTGCCTTCAGGGGAGAAGGGAATTCAAGATCCTACACTCACTCTGAGGCTGCTCACTGGATGCAGGAGGAGGGCAGGGGAGGGCTGCTGGGCGCTTGGATATTTTAGCAAAGCTGTTTAAAATGCAGCCCCACACAGCTGTGCAGCAGCCCAGTTATGGGGGCACAGAGGCAGGGCTGGGGCAGGCCAATAAATGGAACTGGGAACCAGTTTCCTGTGCTGTCTCCCCCGTGTCAGTGTGTGGGTATCACCCATCCCAGAGCTGTACAAACCCCAAAATGACGTAGCACAGCACCCACAGGACAGTGAATCCATGGTTTGAGTCATCTCAGTAATTTAAATGAGGCTTCTTCAGATGACAACAGCAGCATGGTAGGGCTTTGTGGGACTTCCAGCCACTCTGCCATTTTTTACAGGATTTCCTACCCGGCCCTTTGCAGCTCCCACACTGTTGACATCTCTGCCTTGCCATTAGCACGGATATTAAGGAGCAGGACAAAGTGGACACCCACGTTATTGATACACAGCCCTCTCAGTGTCCTGCTCCTGCTGTTTGACACCACAATCCAGTGTCCTCAGCACTGCTGACGAGAGGCATCTCCCGGCAGGAATGCCAGGCCCTGCTCCGGCAGCTGCTCAACGAGCAGCTCTTAATGGATCACAGCAACTGCTGCTCAGTGTGGCATTGGCACTCTATGGGACACTGATGAAATGAGTGGCCTCTTCAAAAGGTCTCGTGTCCCATTGTCTTTTGTCATCAGTGACTTATGCAGTCATTCAGATTGTGTTAAGAAGAAAAAAAAACCCGTCTGTTTTAGCTAAAACTCACCTGGAATAAATAATAGGGCAAGTTTTAGTCGTTTTTTCTGATGTGTCCTGCCTTACCAAATTCCATTTATTGACTGGAATTGCAGGAAGCACTGACTTTGCTTTAGATAGCAGACACAGTTCTTCAGGTGTTTTGACCCTGTACTTGACATATTTAGGAAAATCCTGGTTGATGGGACCAGGAAAACCCCACAAATATTAAAGATGTTTAAGGTTTTGATAATTTACAACACACATTGAAATCTCATTATGGAAATACACTATGGAGTCCCAGGGCCTGAGGTCTCACATTTTAAGGAGGGTAAGCTACAACAGGCCATGAGTTCGAGCAGCTTTTCAAGCTGCAGCTCAACACTGAGCAAAACAGAGTGACTTCAACAAGGCACCCAAAGCAGAATTTTTAATGCATCAGGTCAGGCTGGAGAGGGATCTTTAAATGAAACCAGTGAGCCAGAGAGCCCTTGGTACTGGGAGGAGACTGAGCATCTCAGCTGAGAGTTTTCCAAGTGGTCACAGGCACTGCCAAACCCCACGATATCCTTCTGCTCTCCTTGGTCTTGTCACTTTGTCCTTCTGTCTCTGTCTGGAGCTCTACAAATCCACTACAATTCACCCTTTCCTTAACTCTGTGACTTGTAACATTCTGGGTCTAGAGCAGGTAGGCTTTTACAGCAGGAATAACTGGCTATTTATACCAGTTCTCAGTGCAAAAAGGACCAGAAGAAATTTAAAACAAATAATACTGCGGATTAATATGTTACTTATGCAAGGATATGCTGAGAAAACAGCCTTTTGTAGAAACAGATACAAACCACAGAAAAGTGAATTATTCCCATTTTAATGTAAACTATATTAAATGTAATTCTGTGAAGGGAAGTGCTACACCTTGATAAAGTATTTCTGGAAAACTTAGGTACAAAACACAGGTAGAAAAATAAAGAAAAAAAAAGAGATATTGACAAAACGCAGCTGTTTTGGACTCTCAGGTACTTGCATGCTGCTACAGCAGTATGACAACCAGCAATATTTTACTTTGGATTGTATAAAAAACACACACATCCATCATCCCCAAGTACCTAATATAGAGATTGTTGCCATGGAAAATCTGCACCTAAACATCTACTTTACTAAACAATATAAACTAACAACTGAGGATGCAGCGTCTGTGTAGAAACAGAACATTTAGGCACTTGGCATCTTCCCAGTCAATGACTGTTTTAAAATGTATTAGTATGGTAATTGTCTCCAAGAACCCTGTAAAATGCACAGAACATGGGATAACAAAGGTTCAAGCTGTGAGACAATCTGGAGGAACTAATATCCTGCACTAAATATCAACCTGGTTAATTCAGACAAAATATATTCCAATGACCTCCAACACAAAAAAATGCAGGAGCCAGAGGGCAGAAGGAATGGACTGGTGGTTTTTCTGCACATTAAATTTGCAAATATCCCATGTTAAAGAATCATCTTGCATTTGTGGTGTGAATGAACCCAAGTCAGAGCATGTAGAGATTGGGTCCCTCCTTATGTTATTTAGAAAACATAATTACTACTGTATTATTAACTGAGGGGGGATAGGTAAATAGCAGGGGCTGTATTGAGGGGGCTTAAAAAATTTAAATAATCCATTAGATTAACGTTGTAGTTTAGTTTAGAGTGATCAGCTCACATTACTGAATTTTAACTGGGGAGCTGGGACATTCTAGCACCCAGGCACAAAGGGTTAATACAATTAGAGTGGAAAAGTCTTGTTACTAGAGGACATGTTTTGATTATTAGATCAGATGAAGATAAAGAAGCAATAATTTTGAAAGTATTTCTGTATTGTTTCATTAAGTCATAGAGTATTAAACAATTCCCCCAAGATACAGGCTGAGAACATTGCTTTAATTTGTGAAACTCTGAGCCGTTTTTTGTGGAGGCGACCATTAAAACCTTTGTTATTTCAGAAGCAATTCCTCCATAATCAAACAGGAGATCAACACATCATCACTGAGATTTGGTGCTTTTGCACAACATGTGCCTGGCACAGGCTTTCCCAGCACTTTGGGCTGAAAGTAAGTATTTGGAAATATTTTTATAGTTGCAACAAATAAGGTTAAAGAGGGTTGAAATGACTGAAACTTTATCAACAGAGGCACTACATCAGACACTATCAACAGAAAGCTAAATACAGAGCATTAGCTGGGCAAGGCTATGAGAAAATGGAAGGAGATTACTGAAATGGAAATCAAAGACTTGCTCTGTCATTTCTATGATCCTACTCCCTTTGAAGTTAATGGCTAAACTAATACTGACCTCACCAGGAACATGCTTTATTCCAAGAAAATCTGTCAAGTGCAAGGACTCAAGATATTTTCTATCAGGCTTTATGAAAAAGTAGAATAAAAAAATCCCCCCAACAGGGGTGTAGCCAGCAGAATGTGTCCCTCAAAACCAGGGCAGCTCCTTTCTCCCTCAATAAAAGTGGTGCCCACATGGTGACAGGTGGGCAGAGACTGACACAGTCAATGTAATTACATAACAGGTGTCCTTTGCTCCACTGAATTTTCATAAAAATTCTGCAAAGATGGCTTAAAACATGCAGAAAGCACTGACTGCAACACTTCAGCTTTCATTCCTAACAGGTCTCTCTCCATGTGAATTATGCTCCACCACAGCAAAGCCAGTAACTGCTAAAAAACGTCAGAATTAGAGCAATTTGTAAGAGTTTCAACTGAACATTAAATCATTCTGATAGAGCAAAGCTGCCCACGCCACAGTCAGAGCTGAGTGGGAACTATCAGCCTCCTGCTCTCAGAAAACTCTCAGACTATCAAACCTGCAGGATGACCAAGTCTTAACTGGAATAGATAAATTTATCTTGTTTACACTTCGGAGCTCATAGATGGTAGAACAATGAAGGAGATGGGAGTTACAGGAAGCTGATTCATACCCCACGTCAGGAGACATTTCTCATGCTCACTCAGATCAGAACTGTGTGGGCTCAGCACAGGGAAAGTGAAGCTGCCCAGGAGAGAGGTAAAAGGGTCACTCAGAGGATTCTTAGCTCTTCTTTCTGGTTCTAATGCAGTGCTGCTCGTATGCAAATGAGTATAGCGCCAGACTGCTAATTATAAATGGGAATTATTGTGCAGCAAATACACAGTTAAAAAATAATTAAATGGTTACTGAAGCTAAAAGCCTTCTTCATGTCCTGAGTTTACTTGTTTCTATGCCCTAAATGATACACTTCCCATTTCCAGTGGAAAGAACTGGAGGGGGTAACAGGGAAGTTCAAAGATAAACCAGTTCATGGCTAATCTTCAATATGAATCACTGGAATGGGAATTAAAAGTTTGAAAATCTAAGAAGGATTTTCTGTGCCTTTTCAGTTCAACTGTTTCATTAAATATCCATGGGCAACGTATGGTGGGGTTTGGTGGTGAGTTTAATCCTAAAGGTAGCCTTGTTCTGCAAAAACACACTTCAAAACAGTAAGAACTGGGCCATTTAGAATTCAAAAAACCTGTGATCACTTAGAATCACTTAGAATCACTTAGGGAGGTGGAATGAGATGGGTTTGAAGGTCCCCTCTAACCCAAACCACTCTGTGATTCCGTGAATGCCACAGGAACCAGAATTCAGCCACATCCTGAAGAAGCTCAGAACCACAGAAAACTCATCCCAGCAAACCCCAATATTATTATCTCTGTGATATCCTTTAGGCAGAACTGAGCCTTACTTTGAGTGTGCTGTTCTTGGCTGTCAGCTGCTGCTCCAGCTGGGAGATTTGGCTGCTGGAGTTCTCCCTCAGCTTGGTGAGGCTGCCCTGGAGTCTCTGGACATCTTCTACGAGCTGGGCAATCTCCCTCTCCTTTGCAGCCAGTTCCACTTCCAGGCTGGAGCGTGTCAGCACCTCGATGGCCTGCTCCTGCAGGGGAAAAAGGATTAGACCACAAAAATGGAGAAAAGGCAACAAACCTAAATTCAGGGCAATTGGGCAAGGAGCAAACATGGCATTGGGTGGCACAAGAAACAGATGCTTCCTAAATCTGGGACTTCTGTGATTGACATTGGGAATCTGGAAGATGAAACTTCCTACACCCCAGGACAGCTCTCTGGGAAAATAGGGATAACAGAGGGAATAAATTTCCCTGTTTCATAAGCGCACTGGAAAGATGCAGCCGTGAAAGTCAAAGGATTCTATTTAGATCTATTTATTATTAATAGCCCAAATGCTTTGACAACTATGAAATTCTGTGCTTACAAAATACTAATCAGATAAAATATTCTGAAGTAATGGAGCAGAATTTCTTAATCAGGAACGGCAGAGCCATGTGCCTGTGGCTCTGTGCATGCACACTGCACGTTTCAGGCAAAATTGTCACAAATTGCCCCAAACTGCTACTTCCAATGAACTTGCTCCTTGCATGAAAATTGTTCATGCTAACATTATTGGAAGCATCCCTCCGTGGGGAAGAAGAGAGATGTGACAGCTCTGAGACAAGGCCATTCTCCCTTTGGTCACCTCTTTTAGAAATTCCCTTCCCTAAATCTTCCTTCTTCCAGTTTGCCACAGCTGTAAAATCTGTCCTCAAGTCTGAAACTTCCTCTCTGGACTGACTTCCTGGGAGGACAAGGAATCAGAGAGGACAGAGAGGTCCTGAAGAAGGCAGATCCATTCAGAAAAGATAATAGAGACTAATTGTACCATCTCTGTCTCCCTTTGTGCTGGGAGATTACAGCTGTGATGCATCCGGGAGCTCTGAGCCTCCTCCATGGAGAATGTGAGGAAATCCTTGTGCCTGTGGGAGGCACGAGGCAGCCCAACGAGGGGCACACATTCCATTAAAGAGCCCAAAATGCATCTCACAAAGGTTAATGGCTGTTCCTCAGAAGCACCAGTGGAGGAGGAGAGAATCCATTTAGCAAGAGGGAGATGATGATGGTGAGCACTAAACCAAAGATCTATGGTGAAAGAGCTGAGAACTCACCCCACTGACACCCTGACAGCTCAAGATGACACTGCAGCAGATTGAAATACACTCCATACCCTCTTTTCTGGGAATTCAGGAACAACAAAATCCCTTTTTCCATATCCTCTAAACATGCAGCTTGATTCTCAGTGACTACACCCCGCTGCACTCACAGAAAGCTGCGTGTACGAACAGCAGTTAACAACGCTCTCCTATTACACTGAATTATACTTTTAACTTGAAAAAACCTCTAATTTGCTTGCATGAAACATCACAAGTTGTATAATCATCTGCTGCTTGTGCCTATTGAGACTAGAACGTAGAGTCTGAAATAAGATAGATAATGATCATTTTCATCCTGCAGTAGTTGTCATATTAAATATAAATGAAGTGCAGAAGTACTATTAAATACAAGAAAGACCTAATGTTAAAATAATGATAAGACTAGGACACGAGATAGGAAGAGGCAGGTAATTCAGAGTTACAAGTGATATTCAGGCTTTTTATTTTTTGTTTTGCAGCCTACTTGTCTATCTTTTGACTTCTCTGAGAAAATACTGTGTTGTATTAATAGACAACCAAACAGATCTCGAGGACTTATGGTTTGTTACTCGTTCTCTGCAAATGATTTTTAAAGGCAGCCATGTGTTCCTCTGCTATCAGTGTCAAGCACGTATTAGGCTTGCAAGGAAAAAAAAGCAATGATTTCTTTTGTTTCTTAAATCTGCTGCTTAGAAGCAGACTAAATTTCACTTAATTGCATATTTACATTTAAATACTCCTATTTCTCCTTTGGCAAACAAAAATCAAAATAATCTGTCTGCTCATCTGTGATACCTGTTCACCCAGGGCCAGCTGGAGCCCTGGACCAGCCCCCTGTGCCTGCAGGTCCCATCAGCAGCCTTGGCTTTATTCAGAACCACACAGAGGAGGCAGCAAGCAGGAGTGCAGGGTATCTTCTCAGTTTTCCAAGGATTTATAGGTGTAATTCTCAGTTTAGATACAGTCAGTGAAAACTGGAGTGGTATCAAACTTATTTCCAGTTTCTCTGACAGCCCAGACACGGAGTGAGGAGAGGCAGAGTGGGCAGGGAGCTCTGAGTCCCCTCGGGATGGAGCCCCACACCTCAGGGCCCAACAGGCAGCCACGTGCTGGTGGCCACCAAGGCTCTCTTGCTGCCTCTGTTTCTCCTCTGCTGATGCTCTCAGCCATGAGAAATGATTTCTGAGAGTTGTGCTGCCCACCTGGACCAGGCAGTGATGGATCACCACAGAGCCAAGCGACCTCTGTGCTTCCCGTGGTCTCCTCCAGCCACCAACCCCCTCAGAAGCTGAACCCCACCACAATCCCACAGGAACATCATTCCCTTCTAGTTAAAATACTACTTCAAACAGCTATTTTTATAGCTGTGGGCATAAATTGAAGGAGCTGTACTGCAGGAACGTCAGAAACCTGTAAGAGTCAGTAAATATTTTCTCTCACCACATCAGGTGCCTTCTGGATCTGCGTAGCAAGTTGGAGAGATTTGTTAGCTGATGAGAGCTGCTCCCTTAAGGTCTCTGCCTCTCTCTGAGCCACCTCTGCCCTCTGAAGGAAATGAAAAGGGGTGAAAAGAGAAAGTACATTCAGTTTAACAACTGACAATTATTACAAGAACATTCATCAATTCATGCCTGACTGAATATAATTGATTTTCCTAAACACTCAACCTAATAAATGTTAGAAAAAAACATAGAATGTGATGGATTTTTATTTTAAACAGTACAAGGAAGAAATAATTGAGCGATTATGACAGTAATTTAACGCTAGGAGCAAGGAATCCCCTGCTGATACTAATGCTGCGGCCCACTGAATTTCCCAGACTGAATAAATACAAGTGGAAATGGAGTCTTTTTATTCAATTTCTTTCTATTCTCATAGACCAAGCAGATTTTATTGCAAGGCTTCTCATGGGAATAATTCTCACGGGTAAATGCTGAATTAAAAGATATTCTGACCACTCTCTCAAACACACATACAATGTTGTGGGCTGTCTTTCTGCAGTAATTATTCCCTAAAACATGAATTGTTGGATTCTGTTCTTTCAGCAGGTCTATTTATTCAACAATATTTAACCCTAAAAATTTTGCACAGCTCAGTTACCAGCTGCTGAGGATTTACGCAATAGCTGATAAGCCTCTGACTTGGCTACTGGTCAAAATTCCCATCTAAATATTGAGTAGTAATAGAAAGGAGAAAGGCAGAACGATGAGGAAAAATTGTCTGTACGAGAATTTGGGTAGAGACAGATGGATCAGTAACTTCAGGCAATAAATAGCAGCAAAGTCCTTTTCATAACTGTCTGTAAGCTTCTGTTAGAAACGGAACAAAACCTGGTTCTTTTACAATACACACTCCTCCTGGCAAGACTGTCTTCTCTCTTTTTCAAAAAAATGTATTTTAATGTTACAAAACCACACTGCTTTCCTCCTTGAGTAATCACTGCTTTTTGCCTGGGCTACTCCATGCAAATCATGCTGTGCCTTCAGAAAATAGCCAAAATAATTTTCCATCTCCACTTCCAACACCTATCCCCAATTCTACCAAACCCACCAGCTGCCAGCAGAGAGGATCAAAACTTTTCTTGACCAGCTGATGAATGCCTTCCTTTACAAAATGATAAATTCCCACAGCCATTTGTAAGCCACCAAAACTGCCACAGACTCCTTGCTAATCCTTTGGAAAACCTAGGTCTGAAATAGTGACTATATAGAGCACAGAGCAAATATAAAGCCTGTAGTGAATATAAAATTAGTGAATATAGAAGCTATAGCAAATACACAACTTACAGTAGTATAAAGCCTATAATGAATATAAAATCTATAGCAAATATAAACCCTACAGTGACATAACCCCTACAGCCCTGTGTGTGTGTGGTCTCTGACTTCCTCACCAGTCAAAGCAGACTGTGCATGTTTAATCAATGAGTAAACTAACAGCAATCAAATACTAAACGCATCATCTGCGCTATTTGCTCACAACATTGTATTAAATGATTTTGCATAGGTTCTACAGCTGTAATTAAAATGTGATTGTAAAAAGTAGGGTGACGTGGCTCCAATAATCAGAGCAGGGGACACAACCTATTGTATGCTTGGAAAACATGGAAACAGCAGTAAAAAAAGCACAAAAAGAGGGATTTATGTTGTTTATGCAGCTGGATAATATTAGGATAAATACTCAGCTAACAACACGCATTGAGATAAATTATTTTCTGGTACTTTATTAGATGTGCAGCTACATATATTGATCTAATAACTGCAGAACAACTCCAGCAAAGCAGGACAAGTTACTGCACTGTGGCACTTGCTCTTCCATCTACTGCTGTATAAGTAATGGGTTTTGCAGCCTTGAGCAATTCTGCTGATGGCTTCCATTCAGTGCAGCATTGTTTGGAGAATCTATTCAGCTCGCATGCGAGCAAACCACAGAGGATATTGCTAATAGGTGGTACATCTGCATATACAGTGAGCTGTCAGCTGCCCTTTCTGCACAGCCTCCCCAGCCAATTCCCAACACCTGTTGTGATCCTCAGAATAATACCAGACAAGACTTCATACTAGGCATTGTTAAAAATACATCAGCACAAACTCTGGGCAATTCTATTTGGGAAATATTGGTCAATTTTCCTTTTTTCTTCCCCTCTCACAGAATGGAAGCTTTTTAGAGCCAGAATTACAGATGTGCTCAGTGTCTGGAAAGCACTTTTGGGTGCTATAGCATTATAAATTATAAATGACACACAAAACCCTGCTAAAAGAATGGTAGTTTCAAATTTGAGCACTTACAAGTTTGGAAAAGCCAAGCCCGAGGCTGGTGCCTGGTCACCCCACGTGAGGGTTTCAGGAGTGGGATGGCACCACACAGGACCTGCTGTGGCTTTTTCCCAGTGAGATCCCCAGCTCCATCTAACTCTGAGAGGAACACAGCTTGGTGAGTGGATCCTTTCCTTTCCCCTCTTGCTCCACGTGTGACTCCTGAGCTTCATTTGCATCGAGCTAATCCTGCTCTCCTCCACCCATGGGATTAATCCGTGCCGCACCACCAAAATTCTTCAGGATGTTAATGAAGGCACTGGCACAAGCCCTGTTTGGAGCTGTTTGGGTTCCTGGAGCCCCTGGCACATCTCCCTGCACGGCAGCTCTGACTGGAGGCTCCCAGCAAGGCAGGAGCTGCCCCTGCCCATTCCTGCACCGAGACCTCGCACAGTGGCTGCTGTGCTGCTCCCCTGCCAGACCCTCTGGGTTTGCCTCTTCCACTCCCAGCCCACTCTGCTTGTCACTCTGACCCTTTCCTAATTCATTTTGGCTGCTGGAGGCACCATTTCTGCCTTCTCTGTGCTCCACAGCGCCTTTAGCTCCAGGCAGGCAAAACCCAGCTCGTACCTCACACGACCTAATGAACATTCACAAACTTCCAGAATGAGCCTTACCCCCACGATTTCCTCCTTCCTCTTTTCCTCCTTCCTCTTCTCCTCGTCGCTTCTTCTCCAAATGTCCTCACAAAAGGTTCTCCAAGTGTCCCTGTCCTGGTGTCTCTCTCCATTCCCTCCCCACCACGAATCCCTCTCCCATTCCTGCTCCCATGCTGATGTCTCCAGTCGTGGCAGGGGCAGCCTGGGGAATGTGTCCCCCCTGTGCCCCCACAAAACTTTACATCATACCCAGAAAAAGCAAAACCTGCCTGGTTAATGTTCACCCAGTCAGAGCAGTGACAAACTGCAGCATGCCTGGGACAGGCACTGACAGCAAAGCCTGAACAAATTCAAACCAGATTCTGCTGAGTTTCTGTGAACTCTTTTTTCCAGACTCTTATAGGCTGGCCAAACTTCAGGCTGTTTTTTAATTATTATTATTATTATTTTTATTTTTCTACTTGAAGAAACAGAAGATACAACCCTGAGAAAAAAGCGAACCCTCCCTTGTCAAACGCCTCCTATTAAATCTGAGCACAGCAGGCTCCTCACCAAAACAGCAAGAAAAACTCGTAACATCTGGGGGAAAATGGATTTTTTTCCCTAATCTTGTTCTTAAAAATGGTTGAACAATTTTTCCTGAAGTAAGAAAAAAGAGCGCAGACAGAGACAGGCGCCCAGTGTGGAAAATGGCTAAACCCAAGGAATCTTGCACAACTTGGAGCCACTGGAAAGTTCACAAAACCTTCTGTTTGTGTGAAACTGTCCCACTTCAGCTAAGAAATACATAGAGATTCATAGAATCATGGCATCGCTTGGGTGGGAAGGGAACTTAAAGTCCATCCAGACCCATCCCTGCCATGGGCAGGGACACCTTCCACTGTCCCAGGCTGCTCCAAGCCCTGTCCAACCTGGCTTTGGGCACTGCCAGGGATCCAGGGGCAGCCACAGCTTCTCTGGGCGCCCTGTGCCAGGGCCTGCCCACATCCATCCCTGCCCTCTGGCAACGAGAAGCCATTCCCCCTGTCCTGTCACTCCAGGCCCTTGTCCCACGTCCCTCTCCTGGAGCCCCTTTAGGCACTGGATATGCCACAGCACAATTGCTTTTCACCACTCAGTGCTAGAACTCTTGGTTTCTCACTCCCCAAATCCTAGGCACAGCCTAAAAAATCCCCTCAGTGACCAGTGACAGTCACACTAATGACCTTGACGAAGCTCATGCAAATCCAGTGTTGCCCAAAATCCTATTTTTCAGGATAGTTCAGTCATACAATTCCTCCTAATTCCTACACCGCTGTTTTCTAGCACAGAACTACCTCCCTGGTAACAAAATATTTCAAAATACTTCCATTTTCCTTCATACAGCAGGTAAATATTGTACTGCTCACAGTGGAGCCAGGAGGTCACGATCGTAATGCTGCCGTGTGCTTTCCAATTAAAAATAGAAAAAAACAGCCTTATACAATATATCCAGTTTAAATTATTCTCCTTGTTTCCTGACAAGATAATGAATAGCATGAACTGAGTGCTCTTCTACTTACAGTAAAATGTTAATTTGATCAAAGACCAGTGGTGTGAACAGCAAAATGAGATACTTATGTGAAAAAAAATGTATAACCTTTCCCTTAAAGTTCCACCAGCCAAACTCTATTTCCTTATTCGATGCTAAATTCAGTGCTGTATGTGGGAAAATCTTCCTATGGGCGAGGAGTGAGTATTATCACAAGTAATTCTGCTGCAGTTAATGAGCCTGGTTATGGCAGCAATCACCACGCTTGGAGCTGACATTCGGACTTGCAAGCTGCTGCAAAAGCTGTGTTTTTCAGAGTACAACATCAATTAAAACACACTGGTTCAATGTGCTTAAACTTCCCAACTTTTCAGATATAAAAATTTGCTACAAAACCTTTAGGTGGCCCTAACTTCCACAGAACAGCAGCAAGGTTAGCAGAACATCAGGCACATGAAAGATTTTTCAGGGCTCTGGCACCTATTTTTTCCAACAAGGGAGAATTACATGAAAAAAAGGAAAAAAACTCCATCAACCAGAGGAGGTTGGGTTGTCTTCATTCTTGTCTTCAGGCTATTGCACTTTCCTCTGTGCTGAAAGGCTGCCAGATAAATGTATTCCCAACTGATAGCCAGGCATTTGCAGGAAACTCGTGTTTGCATGAAAATAATATTAACCATATTTTGCCTTTATAAGAATTTCTCCACGCAAAGATCTCAAATGCCCTTTATAAAGTAAACGTTATTATTCCCATTTTACAGACAGTGAAATCCCAGGATCAGGTGAATGACTGCACCTGCCATGAAGCTGTGTAACTTACTTGGATCCATGGAATGGTTTGGGCTGGAAGGAACCTTAAATCTCATCTTATTCCACACCCTGCCATGGGCAGGGACACCTTTCCCTATCCCAGGCTGCTCCAAGCTCCATCCGTGAAGGGATGGGGCAATTCCCCAGGGCGATGGCACACAATGAAAGGATCCAGTTCACTGCCAAGGGAGTCAGAAACAAAAGCAAATCCTCTGGCAGTGGCAGTGGGAGCCTTGGTGCAATGCAGGAGTCATGGCAGGATGAATTCCCTTCCTCATGGAAGTGCAAACCCAAGGATGCCTCGTCAGGGGTGTGGTGGGTCACAGCAAACCCCCCGAGCAGCAGCAGCACCTGGATTGTGCTGCACTTGTGCTGCTGAGTGAAAAGGGGAATTTATTCCATCTGCTGCTCAGAAACATACATATTTTATGGCAATCTCACTTAGCAGGAATATCTTTTCGAAGCATTTTCCAATGTGATTTGTTGGAGACAGGAAGGTGCCATACCCAAGGAAATAAAAAATAATCTTGAGAGAAGCATTTCTGCTAAAACACCCTGGTGAGGTTTTCTTTCTACTTTTATAGCAGACACTGTTTTATGTATTTTTGTAGCAGTTTGGCTCCAAAAAATGCTTAAATTCACAAACCCTTCCTCTACAGACTTTAAAACCCAACACTACATTTCTGTGGAATAAATGGTATTGATCCAGTCTAGATTCTTTAATAAAAGCTTCTATATTTTAGAAAGTACAGTTTTCTTGATTTATTACTATCAGAAGTTTCTATATTTGACTTTCTTTCCCCAGAAAAAAGAAGTAGAAATCTGGGAGCACTATCAGCACTGTGAAGATGGAAAGAAAACCAATGGAAACATTTGGCTTTTCCAAAGGGATAACAGAAGAAAACATAAATTAATTCTTCATCTATAGCTTACAAAATAAAGTCCACACACACACAAAAGCTTCATGTCCTCTGTCTCTTACCACTCCAAAATTTAAGGATAACTATAGCTGAGTCTGCTTTTCAAATCTATTTCCTTCTCTTTCAGATTAAAATACAATAACCCAGGATCAAACAACCCTAACCAAAGGTCTTCTCTTTTTGTTTTAAAAGTGAAAAAGCACATTTTTCTTTACAGAAAACTCAAATTACAAAGCCCATTAGATTCCATTTTTTTCAACTATGTGATCAGTGTATGAAGCCATCAATAACATGAAGTCACAAATTTAGACTCAGTATTAAACCTTAAAATAAGCCTTGCTGTCATTTAAAAAATTTAAAACTCAAAAATATTTCTGTTTTTCACAACCTAGGGAATTATTCTTTCCAACAAAAACCTCAGTTTTTCTAAGGCACAACCAGATGATTCCAGGTTGTTGGATGAAATACAGGAACAGAACAATAATTTATTTGAATCAATTCGTCGTCCCAAAAGATTCTGTGGCTTTGCTGCCATAAACACTTACTGGAAAGGTGTAAACTTGAAAAGGTACAGGAAAGTTCTAACCATAAATATTTGTCTAAGATAAACAGTCACAAAACTGTAACTGCTGTGAACGCAGAAAGTACACTGGAACTTCATTAACCTCCCTGATTGGAAATTAGAATATTCTGGGAATCAAACAATAAAAAATTCAAAGATGCTGTATCCCAAACTATGATAAATCATTTATTTTGACAAGTACGGGTAGTTTAGTTTTAATTATTTATTCTTATACTTCGTAGCATATCAGAAAATATACAGTGATTTATTGTGCAAAATGAAATCTTAATAAAATGAGTCCCTTCCTCAAACTACGGCATTATTAAATCTTCATGGAAATGCAGGGGGAACTTGTGGGTTATGTTACTGAGTTTTGTCATCGAGCTGCTGGGTTAATAAAGTGAAAATGAGCCATTCCTATTGTATTTGGTTCTGCTGTGCCCTCAGTCCTGCACAGGTCTGAGCCACTCGAGTCCCACAGCCTTGGGGATGAGGAGAGGGCTGGACAGGGATTCTGCATCTCCTGCTGCCTGGGAGATGCTGCAGCTGCATCTTTTACCATGAACCCAGGAGGGTTTGGCTTCAGACCCTACACCCCTCCTAAAGCTCCACGGCAGGAGCTAACAGCTCCTTCAGAGGCTGGTGCAGCTGCACAGACATTTTAATGCACCATTCTTGCCCTTTTTTATATGAAAGAACCTCTCAGGACTTTAAAAGGGAAGGGTTACACCCACGTCACCCTCGCAGTGAGTGTAACTTGGGGCATTCTGAGCTTTGCCAGTCAGAATGGACCAGCCCTGCCATAAAACCCCACTGAAGATGGTGCATTAATGGCACTGAGCACCTGGATGAGCAGCTGAGGAAGAAGGAGCTCTCACCACCTCTCATCTCCAGCAGCCACCTCTGTCCCAGCAAAGGATTAATTTCTCCCACTACTATGTTTTGTGGGAAAATTCAGTTCACACCTTGAGTTAAGGACACGATGGAGAGGGAGGGAGCTTTGCGGTCACTACTCCTCCTTCTCTCTGAGCAGAAAATTGCAAAGCTCACTGGTATTTAAAGGCAATTATTTTGATGAGCCAGTAATTTGTTCTGGGGATGGTATCATGCAAAGTAGCCCAGGAAGCTCCTGCATGAAAAAACTTGAGGATGCAAGTGAGGGAAAACGTTGGGAGAAGAGAGGTGATGGAGCTGAAGATAAGAAGATTGGTCCCTGCTTCACCTTACAGGATACAGGGGTGGGAGTCACAACATCAGCTCTGTCCCTGTGGGTTTTATCATTTTTATGGACACCTGGTTTTATCATTTTTATGGACCCCATCCACCCCCCTGTTCCTGTAGAAATGGAGAGGGGCAAAGGCACTCCCCACCTCACAACAGCAAGGCAACTTCTGAAGTGCCACCTCTGGATTTAAAAAGGGCAGTAACTGGGAAAGGCATTTTCAAGAAATGTCAGATACATAAAAATTTACACCAATTTTCTTTCCCCGATATTTTCAGTGGAAATGTAAATTTGTGCTCTGAATCCCAGTGGTTTGGGTCAGTGCTAATTCCAGAGCAGCAAAACATCACATCCACATCAGCAAGGCAGTCCATGAGCAAAGCAGGAGTCGTGCTGAGCACTACTCTTTAAAGGTAGCCTTAATAATGGGGAATGAGCACTTACTGAAATGGTAAAAGGAAATGTTAATTTAACTATTAAATACATAATTAGGTTAAGTACTTGTTTCTGCAATTGTAACACTTCAGCCTGATGCAAACTCACTTTCTGGTCTGTGCAATAGATTTAATTTCTTCCAATTTTTTTTTTTTTTTCAACTAGAAAGAGGTAAAACACAGGAATTGCTGCTACAAAGATTAGATATAATTTATCAAAGTGTTTTATAAAGGTAAAGCATCACACAAGGCAAGGACTCTGTGGGGATGTTTCAGCAAATGAGCTGAGCCACTGCAGCAGCTCCTGCTCCTCTCCAGGTGAATCTTCCCTTGTCTTCTCCAGATCCTCCAAGGCCACAGAGTCCCCTCTGTGTCCCTCACGGGGCCCCAACACGAGAAAGGCACAGAACTGTTGGAGTGAGTCCAGAGGAGGCCACGGAGCTGCTCCAAGGGCTGGAGCTCCTCTGCTCTGGAGCCAGGCTGGGAGAGCTGGGGGTGCTCACCTGGAGAAGGCACCAGGGAGAGCTCAGAGCCCCTGGCAGGGCCTAAAGGGGCTCAGGAGAGCTCGAGAGGGACTGGGGACAAGGGATGGAGGGACAGGACAGGGAATGGGTTCCCAGTGCCCCAGGGCAGGGATGGATGGGATATTGGGAAGAAATCCTTCCCTGTGAGGGGAGTGAGGCCTGGCACAGGGTGCCCAGAGCAGCTGTGGCTGCCCCTGGATCCCTGGGAATGGCCAAGGCCAGGCTGGACAGGGCTTGGAGCACCCTGGGATAGGGGAAAGTGTTCCTGCCCATGGCAGGGGCTGGAACTGGATGGCCTTTAAGGTCCCATCCAACCCAAACCATTTCGTGATTCTGTGATTTTGGTGCTGTGGCTTCTCCCATGTTTTGCTGAGTTGCCTCAAGTTGCTGAACCCACAGAGCACAAACGTGGCCCCTTCATCCCAAATCCAGGCCTTTCTGCACTTACTGAGCTCAGTGAAGAGTGCCCCAGCTGCCAGAGCTGCTGTTTGGGAGGAGATGAGACTGCAGCAGCCAGAGGGGGAGGAAGAGGAGAGGGAGATGGGGAGAGGGGAGACAGAATCCACTCTTCTGGCTTTCCAACAGCTCAGATGAATGGCACATTGATTTTATGTACAGTCAGATTTTGCAGAATTACAACCAAACTAAGGGCTATGCACATAAGCAGGTATAAATTTTACCTAATTACAAGTACCACAATAAAGTAAAAAAAACCACCCAAACCACAAAGCAGCTTTTTACCAGTTAGATAGAAAAATAGCATTTCTGGATAAATAGGTATAATCCATTTTAGGAGGCAATGAGGAATTCAGAAATACCTGTTCTTTAACTACGGCCCCCTTTAGACTGAGGGAAATAAAGCAACTACTGGGTAAATCATTGCAAAATGTACTGCCTTTGCAAAAACCACAAAATAATTCTACCAAAACATTTTTAACACCTACATAATTTCTAAAAAGTCTACATATTTTCAAATAATTACTAGCACTTCCATAAATATTTAATGCCGTCTACAAAGGTTCTTTGACAGAACTAAAAACCCACTGTACAAACACCAGTTTGCTTTTACTGACTAAATAATCAACTCAACAACAACTTACAAATATGATTTTGGCTTCATTAAGACATTGAGATGCTGGAGTGTGTCCAGAGAAGAGAACAGAGCTGGGGAGGGTTTGGGGCACCAGGAGCAGCTGAGGGAGCTGGGGGGGCTCAGCCTGGGGAAAAGGAGGCTCAGGGAGGAGCTTCTCTCTCCCTACAACTCCCTGGAAGGAGACTTTAGGTGGGGGTCAGGCTCTGCTTTCAGGTAACAAGAGATAGGACAAGAAACAGCCTTAGGTTTCTCCAGGGGAGGTTAAGGTTGGATATCAGGGAAAATCTCTTCATTGGAAGGGTGGTCCAGCCCTGGCACAGCTGTCCAGGGCATTGGTGGAGTCCTAATCCCTTCAGGAATTTCAAAGCCCTGTGGATGTGGCACTCAGGGACATGGGTTACTGGTGGCCTTGCCAGTGCTGGGTAATGGTTGGACTGGATGATCTTGGAGGGCTTTTCCAATGGAAATGATTCTGTGATATGTATTTTTCCAATTTTCCAAGAACAAATGTAAAGGCCAACGGTACTTTCTGGACTTGACAGCTGCAGCAGGGGAGTGTGAGGGCTGAAAGCTGATCTGGCAAAAGGGAAAAGACAAAACAAAACAGCAGCTGGAGCAGGGGGTACATTTTCAACAGGATCAGTGACCTGGTCTGGCTCACACAACCACTGCTGACAGCAGGACCCAGGGAGGGGAAGGAGCTGCCACTGCTCCTGCTGGAAGGGAGCTGCTCTTACGTAAACTTCAGCTGGATTATAAACCCACAGCCTGGGAGATTTAAGATTGCAATCTCTGATCATACCTGGCAGAGGGATTAATGAAGCTCACTGATAAAGCAAATGTCTGGCTGAGGTTTCCTTCTGTGAAACCACCACCCACTGGCTTGTGGAATTTCCACTGCCATGGGAATCCTGCCTGGCCATACACATCTCCTCCACCTCACTCCTTCTGAAGGGTTCTCTGCACGGCTGTGGGGTTTGGGTTTCTTAAAACTCAGTATTTGTGCCACTTGTGTCAGGAGCGTGTGCACCGTGAGGGATGGCCAGAGAGACATTTCACAGCCCAAATTAATATCTGTAGGAACAAATGACAATTTCTTTGTTGTCCAGCATGGAAAGAACAGTCTGATCCAACCCTTACTAAAAATTAATATGCCAATAAAACATAGCAGAAAAGGAAGGGGAAAAAAAAGTCTGGAGAATCTATAAAAGCTGCAGCCCTGCCACAGCCATAGGGTAGAGGCCCTTTAATGTGGGCAAATCATTCACCTGCATATCTGAGTAGGGGCCAACATGATGGATTTAGAAACATAAAGCTTAGAGCAACTACAGTGGGAAACGTAAGTTTAAATTATTAGAAGGTAAATATATGGCAAGCACTGCTCTACTGTGCACACAATCCTTACAGAGCATCCCTAAAGAGCTGCATCTCGCTCCATATTTGCATATTTTCTTACTCCACACAGTTATGACTGCGAAGTGCATACAAAAGAACTGTCATGAAATCCAAAAGAGAATTAAAAAAGAATAATCAAAGTCACACTTAGAATTTTATGGGGGACTCATTTAAAATCCTACCTGATTCGCTCTTTCAAGGTCTGTCATGATCATCTCGATTTCATCAGCCCTGGGAGAACAAGAGAGCAGAAGTTTTGTTATCACAGAGAGAACGGCTGCTGCACGAGCTCAGGCACAGCAACAGGCACACAAACAACACCAACTGTCAATATTTATTTGTAAAAGGACACAGTAGGACTGAGCAGCTCATCTCCTCACTGCTGGGATCCTCTGGGGTTTTCTGGACCAGTTTGCAAGTCTCCAAGTCCTCTGTCTGCTCCCTTTTTTGCAATGCAACAGGCAAATTGATTTCTGAGCATATTCATTGGATATTTGAAGGTCTTACTCCCCGAAATTCCAGCTGTAATTTTTCCAGCATGTAAAGGTGCTTCCCAAGTGATAATTACGGAGAAGTCAGACTACAGATCTTCAGTCAGCTCCCCATATACACAAAAGCAACCAGCTACTCTTCTGTTTCAATGTGCCCAGAAGTTTGGTTCTAAATTTGGCTACAAAAAAGAATCAAGAGGTCAAAGAGACCAAGAAATCCAATTTTACATTATATATAAAAGAGGGGTTTTCTGACACAAATTTATCAAACTCTAAATTTAGACTCTTAATGCACTTTGCGAAGCTAAATTGGAAAATTAAGTGGTTGAAAACTATACAAATAATCAAGGAAAAAAAGAGATCCTTCAGATCCCTGTGTTAGGGAGCAGCTCCCAGACTTGACCCCTTAAAAATCAGCATTTCTAATACTTCATTCACACAAATGGAACCAATCCTTAAGCAATCTTTTCTTATCTTCACGCTCAATCATGGGCAAATATTTCCCACTCAGGCTCTCACCTGGGAAAGGTACCAGGAAAAGGGCTGACAGCCCTAAAATAATGTTCTGTATCCATATAATAAGACATATTATTCTCCCCAGACATTTTGCCTGTCTTGTATGCCTGGACCATATGGAAGCAATAAACACTATCCTCATCTCCTCTGAACAGCAGCTTTACCAGCAAGTCCTTTTGCAATCTGCCAACACCATAATGTCTGGTTTTTGTTTTAAATCTGTAGCAGATCATTATCAGTAAAAGCTGTGAAATACTGGAATTCCCTTCCTCTGCCCATGAAGAGAAGTCAGAGTTTGTTTTTCTGCTGATTGCCACAGAAGATCCATTTCCCTGTGCAGGTGCTTGTTAGGAATGATGTTAATTGAGGTCCATCAGGGTTCTGGCACACTCCACACTGGATCATTACAGTGAATGTTGACTTATTCCTCAACAGCATTCTAGGATTTTGGGTGTACTCTTAGGAAAATGCAGCAAAAGATCATGGTAAGTAAATGTGCATGTATATAAATTAACGGGAAATTATTTTTAATTACAACCTTTAATGTTGTTGGGGCAACATGAACTGCCTTCTGAAAAAACCTTTTGGACAATAATGGGAAACAGATTAACATGTGTTTTCTTGTGCAGGAGAAGCTAATGTGTTCTTACACTGGCAAGAAATCCTGCACACCATGTTTTGAATTAATAATAAATAATGGTCATTACTTTCTGAACTGAACAACCACTGCCTGGGCAAAAAAGGATTCAAGGGAGTAGCCACGAGACTGACCCAGACACATTAACATCAGCCTGCAATAACACTTTCCATCTCTTCAGCCTCTGCAGTTGTGAAACATCTTTTGTTGTAGACTCCAGGCCCAAAAAACTTATTAACCACTTATGGAAATGACAAGAATTTCACGTGAAAAAGACATCCCAAAGCCCATGCAAGTGACCCCATTGTGTACCTGTAACACAGATAAGAGGGAAGAGAGCATCCCAACACACTAAAAAGATACTTCCCAGCACTTCACAAATATTTTTAGCCAGGATAATTTAAGGATCCTCTTTATATAAGCTCATGCATTTGGGCTGAATTTATGTGTGAATGCCTCAGGTTATATGGAGCCAGTAAATGATGTCTGGATTATGTCACACGGATCAGAGCTGGGAATGTCCCATCCCAGCACACTGGCTACAGCTGAAGCCAATCCAGCTTCCTCTCCTTCTCTGGAGGTGGGGAGAACAGTAAAATCCCTGCCTTTCCTCCCAAACAGGGGTGCCAGGTATCAGCAAAGGTATGGAACACTGCAGCACCTGAGAGGAGTGAAAGACTGGGAAGCAGAAGCCCCTGGGATTGGGAGAGGAAGAGTGCCTGGCTTTGGGAGCAGAAGGTGTGGTTTCAGCTCAGCCACAGAAACTCTTTGGTTTCTGGCAGAAAGGACGATTGCTCTGATGGAGAAAAGATGAATGGGAAGGGGCAGAAGTGTGAGGAGGTCTGGACCCACCCAAGGACCTTCAGCCACCTTTGAAGGGGCAGGGGAAGAGGAGCCAAAGGTAGGGAAACTGGAGAAGACAGAGGAGCAAGGAAGGAACAGAGGGAGCCAACAGACCAAGGGCAGAGGGGACCAAGAGCACCCTGAGCCAGAGGAAGGGTGCGTGACTGCCAGGAAAACACAAGATGGTGATGGAAAAACAAGGTAGGAAGACTCAACCCTGCATTCAAAATGGAGAGAAATATTAATACTGGTATTTGTGTCCCATTTTGGCTGGGGTCAGGATTTAAGAGCTCTATTAGAGCACTGGGATACACAGCCAATTACAAAAAAAAGCAACTGAGGATATAGAATGCCATAAAAATGACATTTGTGCCCTTCAGCGTGTGCAGATAATTCTGACTGAATCCAGTAAAGTGTCAAACTGTAGCCAAAGGCAAAATTGTCCCTTTGTCCTTGTATCCAGACACACCAGCTGGCTGATCCTGAACTCCCCTTTCCCTCCTACATTTTTTTCTCCCAAGCTTTTCAGCACACCTAATAAAAAGATGCAACATCCCCCAAAAAATTCAAGCAAAACACCTCCAGCCTAGCAGTCTGCACACCAATGGAGGGTAATGCTGCAACCATAAACGTTATCTTTAAGTAAAGTAATGAATTAAATTACTCTGTATTCTTTCCTAGCACAAGTGTCAACAGCATTCAGGAGAATCTTCAAAAGGAATTCAGGCTTTTCATTTTAAAAGCTCAACTACCACATCAGTAGCTGGCACTCAGCAGCCTAGAATCACTTATTTGAGAAAGTCTCTAATAGCTGCATTCACTGTTTGCTCAGCACAAGTATTTATTATAAAATAAATTACAGTTCTCACACCTTTTATGCACTCACAGAAACAACCTGCATTGATTTATTGTTTACAAAGGACTGTGTCAAACTCAGACCTGTCAGGCACGAGGCAGCTCCGCTTGGCTCACTGAATGAGACCCACACAGGTCACTTTTGATGGATTCAGCCTCCGCTACATTTGCTCATTTTCAGCCCTTCCTATTTCAATATTCCTCTTTATTTCAATGGAACAACTTGGCAGGCTGAGCACCATCCAGCTCTGGGCTTGTCCTGCAGGCTTGCACTGAAAATCTGAGGGGAATCTTGAAGGGAATAATGACCTTGGAAGGGAACAATGACCTTGGAAGGGATCTTGAAGATCACTTTGTTCCACCCCTGCTGCCCTGGGCAGGGACACCTTCCCCTGTCCCAGGATGCTCCAAGCCCCAATGTCCAGCCTGGCCTTGGACATTCCCAGGGATCCAGGGGCAGCCATAGCTGCTCTGGGCACCCTGTGCCAGGGCCTGCCCTCCCTCCCAGGGAAGAATTTTTCAACCTGATCAGCAAATTTGTGGTTACACAGAATCTATCTGTGAATAGATTTTCACCCCATGTGAACTACACTCACTTTTAGGAACCAGAGATCTGATTATTTGACTTTTTACTTTCTTTATTCCTAAAGGAATGCAAACCTTAGCCCCTAATGAGTGCCTCAATTCCCTCATCACCCCAGAAGATGAAGGCAAGGAGAAAACCCCCAAAGTTCTTTCTTCAGACAGATACAGAGAATGATGAGGATAATAATTAACAAGAAAACATTTTACTGAAATACACTGATATTTACGGTGGGTTACACCAGATTTCTATACTGCAACCCAACATTAATCAGGGTTTGGTCAAGGGTGATACTTTCTAAACATTAACACAGATCATGAGAAAAAAAGTGGAGAAAAGCTGTTTTCAGGAATAAATGTTCTCTGTCCTGTGTTTTTGCATTCCACAGATAATCATTTATCTGATCTAGTTCCTTATAATCTCCGTGGTAGAGGAAAAGTAATCATGTAAGCAAGACAGTTCTTCAGGGTGTATTACATCTTGTTCTAAGTTTCAACATTTTCAGACTAAGGAATTTAGGAAATCAAATTTTAAGCCCAAGCATTTGGAGCTACAAAATCAGCATCACCACGTAAAAAGAATCTGAACTGTTGAAACAGCACGACCATGAAATATTCTATTATTTCTTCCCTTGGTACTGTGTTTGAAGTGAGAAACAAAATGCATTAAAAGCTATAGATTTTACAAGGTATAAGCTTTTACCAGTCATGAAACAGCCCTCAAAGCTAACATGCCATCTATAAAAGACAACTTAAGGAGGTGGAAAAAAAAAACCAACCAAACCAAACCACCCCACTTTTCAATTCAATTGCTTATGGGAAATAAAAAGTGCAGAAAGGCTCGATTTTCATTTTAAGATCAAGAAAACCGATTAGGTTTGAACAGCGTAACAAGCCAGCAAATTCAAGGGTTGGTAACAGGGAAGAAGCTCAGTTCTTCTTCTAAATAAAATTAAATTGGATGAAAACCCTGAGCACCACCAAGTTATTCACTCGCAAGCAAGAAGAATCTGGACTTTATGATTAAAATCCAGTTGATCCAAGTCCTTCATTTAGCTACCAGCTTAAAGAGGCAGAAATGATTCCTTTTTTATTAACATGACAAGTGAATGGTTTGCCAAATCTTGTGGCTACAGCCCCCTAAACATTCAAAGTTACTCAGCCTTGAAGGAAACTGCTGTTGGATTCTTTATACATGGAAGGACTGAAAAATACAGATGACACTTTGGAAATTGCAGTCAGTGGCGTGGCCAAGAAACTTCCCTACCAGGGCAGATTAATACTTTGGTTTGGCAAAAAACAAACAACATTTTTTCCCACACATTTGTTTTCTTTAAAAACATGTAAAAGTTTACTAGTCAGAGCAAACGGTATATGGAGCCAGTGGGGCTTGTTAAAATGTTCTAATTACCCAAACATTTACGCAGGCAATTTCAAACTAAAAGCAGACATTATCAACTAATGTGCATTTATGTTTAATTAAGGGAAAAAAAAAAAGAAGAATCCTCCTTGTAACGTATATCTGTGATCGGCACAGAGCAGATTTTGGCCAAATTAGGTAAACAGTTCAGCCTCTTAAAATTACAGGCAGTGTAACCCAGCACTTGGCCAGCACAAGGCAAAAAATGTGAGGTTATTTGGGATATTTGGGAAGGGAAGAAAAGAAGAACAGGGGCCAAAGCCTCTAAAAAAAAAGAGCAATAGGCAGTGCACTGAATTCTTTCAGGTTTCAATGAAATTTTTATCAGGGAAGGTTCCTGGGTCTAGGAAGCAATTTCGGATCACTAAACAATGGCAGAATTGCCTGCAGCCCAATGATCACGGCATTCACTCAGGGCACAAGAGCATTCCAGCATTTGAATATTCAATTTTATTTTTTCTTTAAGCAAAGCAGAGGGATGACAAATTCCTACCCAAATTCTAACCACTTCCTAAGCTCTGCTGGTGGATGCCCTCATCTAATCCCTGCGCCTCAGTGCCTTGCCAAGGTGCCTGGGATTTGCTGCCTAATTTCTAGGAAAGAAAAAACCAACAAACACTTCCTTAGAAAGTTTCCAAAGGAAGGAAATATAAAAACCTCACTAATTTTATTTTTTTGGCACTTTATGAGTATCACTGTACACACATTTATGTGTTTTTAGAATTCATAATTATTCCAATCCAACAAACATCCACAGAACATAAATTCTCCTTTACTGCTCGTACAAGACGGAATAGGCAGAAAGGTTGTACAAAGAATAAAATAAAAAGTTATTTCAGCATAACATGTCAAAGGGGAAGATCTCACACACTTTTTACTACTAAGTTCTCAAATCTGCTTTTCAAATTGCAAGAGCTATAGGTTAATATTTTCTTTCAGAGCAACCCTCTAAGGATCTTCAGATCAGATAATCCTTTTCCCAGTGTCATATAAATCCAGGCCTCTTGTAAAAGAATTTCTCTGTTCAGGGATTCATAAATCCACCAAGTTTAGTAATGAATTGGGTGTTTCCTTTCCTAGGAACTCAATTGAAGAAAAAAATCCCCTCTCTGCTAAGCAGAGAAACACTGGAGGCTTTAAATGGAGAGATCAAAGGCAGGCTGGGTTCAGGTGCTCCAGTGATTACACCCAACGTCATCTGCACTAATCTGGGAGCAGGGAAATGTCCACTGGACACTGCCCAGAGCCTCTGTGCAGACACCCTGCAGTAAATCAACTTCCTCCCTTAGCAAAAGGCAGAGAGACCCAAAGCTATTCCTATCTTTTTGTGTTGTTTTATTAGAATTCAGCCTGGTTTCCCCTGGCTGCCCCCACGCACAGCACCGCACACAGATCCGGGCTTGGGAAATAAATCTCGTGGAAAGATTTCTCATTAAGCACACCAGGATCAAGCAGCCACACCAGCTGAAGGTATGATCTTCAAATAAACGAGGGCCTGGGTGCTTGAAAGGTGTCAAGTGATCATCAAATATTGAAAAAGGTTAAAGAAACTGCTTATAAAGCCCAAGATGCTGAGCAGTACCTGGACAAAACAAGAATCATCTCCATCATTAGAGAGAAAAGACCCTATAGAACAAAACACCTTAGGAAAAGTGCTTTCCAAGAAAACCTGTGCAGCACTTTGTTTCCTCTTTGTGTTTTAAGTCAGGATTTCAAGGATAAAATAAGCATGTTTGCAATTATAAAGCTTTAAAGACAACAGAAATCAGCTTTATCCCAGTGACACATGAGGGAGCAGTTTCTAAAGATCATCAGTGTTTTCTCAATCATTTCTGGAGAGAAACTGATCTGACTGACACTAATTGATATGCTCAATGAAAGACAAAGAGGAAAAATAAGAATTATGTGTAACAGACAACTTCAACTCACAGCACCCCAGAGCTGTAATTCCCATAGTGTCACACACACACAACCCTGGCACATGTGGCAAACCAGAGAACACTTAATGTAAGCAGCTGGAAGAAAGAAAAGATGTATTGATTGGATTTTAAAAAAACCCCAATATATAAACAGATGACCCATCTTTTTTATTTGATGGCAATACTATTTTCTTATGTGGCACATATTTGCACATGTTGCACCATGGCCAATATGAATTTTGGCTCCCCAGACTGTTTAATCCTTCATTTAAAAAACTCAGCTCTCACTGTGTTTTTCTCTCCCCAAGAACAGATCTCTTGTGAACTGAATGTCCAGCCATCATGCTGCCTGTCACAGAAAGGAAAGAAATGCAATAAATCCTTTTTCTCCTGATCAAACATTTTTCTTCTTCGGTGTGCTTTTGCTTTACCCTTCAAAGCCCTATGAGTAGCAGTAAAATCAGAAATTAGGAGTGTCCAGATTTGGATCATTCTGGGTTTCCTCCCATCTCCATCATCCTTTGGGCCACAGAGGAGTTCAAAAAAGGTGTTGAAGCACAAGATCATTTTTGCACCTGACATTTGCAGAAACAAATAACTCTGTACAGACAGACGAAAAATCCATTTCCACCAACTTCTGAGGGAGCTGGTGGGAAATTTGGAACCTCTGGAGCTGTGGACTGAAGACTGCAGGTTCTCCTGCAGGTCCTGCACTGGGACACAAGCAGAGGAGACCCTGCAGTTCCATTCTGCTGTGATCCTTCCCACCTGCCCTTGTGGACCATGGAGAACAGCAGGAAGAACATTCCAATCTTTAACTTTTCATGTATTTATGTCAGAATCCCACCCACGCCGAGGCCCTGAGACTGAAGTGCTGCACCAGCACAAACCCAGCAGATCTGCAGGATGGAGTCCTCAGGGTGGGGAACAAAACCTCCAGGTTGTGCCAAGTGCTCGTGCTCAGGGGAGGTGATTTAGACAAACATTCCCAGCACTGCCAGCTTGCCCTGGGAAGCAGGAGCCATTCCTGATCCGACAGGATTTCCTAACAACGTGAGATGACATGGATGCAGCAAACTCCCAATTTCCTTGTGCCTCCCGGTACAAATTGAAAGAGCTTTCTGCAATTCCCCTCTCCTGACTTCAGCTGATTCAATAACATACCAGAATTTAAACACAGGCACCCTTCCCTCTCCCCTCCTTGCACACAAAGCATATCAAACCCATGGAATTACTTCTGACTTGGCCTTGAGCAGCCAACACGATGTCAATTTTACATGTTTTATAAAGCAACAGCATGTAGAAAGCAACTCAAATGCAGGTCATATCAAGCATGTGACCCACAGAGCAATCAAAGACTGCCTGAAACTGTCATTCAAGGTTCAATCAGCTTCTTGCAGGAAAAATGAAACATCTGTGGCCCAGAGAATTAAGTTATGTATTGCATAATTCATCTGGTGTCTGCCACAGCAGCCATTTTAATGCTCTAGTGATAAACATGTTTGATTATTTTTGTTTTGTTTCCTGTCGCCTCCATGGTATTTCTATTTATCCACCCATACCACAATGCAGAATGGAGATAACAAACTTACAAAACAGTGTTATAGTCAGCTGATAAGATGTGGGAAATCAGCAGCCTTATTAATCACATCAAGGCAGCAGCACTATTAAACCCTCTGTTCCCCACAACTGTCCTCATTTGGGGTCTTTTGGGTACACTCTGTAGTTGGATTTGCTGATGAAATCATTGTTTCCCAAGGATCCAAACATCTGGGTTGAGCTTTAAAGGTTTTTCTATTAGGAAAGCTGCTTTCCTCATACACAAAGCAGGTTCCTCGCTGGTTCCCAGGTTTTCCATCCCCTCAGCTCTTTCTGATCCTGACACGAGCAGGATGAACACCTGACACCAGACACACTGGATCCTTTTCCATTCCCTTATTCCACTGGTGGGTTTGTGGCCCATGCCGGCAGAAACTCTAATTCATCCTTTGCAAGTCATTTCGGGACATGATTGTTTCATCAATGGTAACTTAGTTCACTTTACTCCCAAAGCTGTACACCCTGCACTTCCCTGACTTCCAGAACACATTCCTGCAGAGCAGCTGGGGACTTTGAGGCCCTGGGTCCATTCCCTGCTCTCTGGGTGTTTATTCCTGTTGCCAGGAGTTGAGCACTTGTGCAGTCTGCTCACAGAGCTTCAGCTGGCAGTTAATCTGTTCCCCAATTAAACATCATCTGAGGGAAATTTAATAGACTTGGGCAACGGCGATTTGCTCCAAAAAGCAGCTTTGAACTGGGTGCTGAACCGAGGAGCAGCCTCTGGAGCGTTGGAGTCAGGTGGGCTCTGCTCCATTTTCGTGATTCGGAGTCAGTGGGATTCCTGCAGTGAGGAAATCCTCCCTGTGCAGAGCAGCTCTGCTGGGAGCAGTTTCACCTGACAGCCAGAGCTGCTTCCTGAGATGCTGCTGGTGGAGGTGAGTCAGGGATAAAACACATCCTTCCTAAGCCACAGCCCAAACAAAGCCCTGCTTCCCATCGACTGTTCCTGCAAAGTTGTTTAGAGGTTCCTATTGTGACCATATCAGCTGTGCCATCTGTGCCTTTTTAGCTGCCCCCCATTGCTGCTTCCTCCTGCGACATCTCCCCCTTATCCCTTCAGTGTCCCCTCTTCACCTCCCACCCACAAATTGTAGGAAATACAGATTACAGACACTCTCCAGCCATGGCTGATCATGACCTGAAGCTGCTGTCCCTCAACCTGCAGCCCTCCAATGAGTTATGTGTCTGCCTTTCCTCCCATTCCCAGTTCCTACAAGCTCCACCAGAGCTCCCTGGGCTGGGGATTTCTAATGCTGTTAATTACTGCCGAAGTCAATCATCAGCTTCCAAGTTAATTTAGGAGGGGAACTGATGAGCTCCAAGCAGGCTGGCAGTAAAACAGAACCCAGGCTCATGGAAGCTCCATTTCCTTTGGAAAGGATGAAGGCTGTGGTCCTGCAGGGCTGTGGATGCACAACCAGGCTGCTCTGTTCACAGGGCACAGCAGCAGAACCTGCCACGTTTTCAGAACTTGCCTTTGAAAAAAATTTTGCTCAAAAAAAAGGTGTAGCAAAGTATAAAATAAAAACTTCCTGAAAGATCAAACCTTATTAATTCTGTTTCTACCACTTCTACAAGCTCTTTTACAACTGTTTCTCCGACTAACTAAACAGAATTTATTTTTTATATATCTATTTAATAATAATAATAATAGTAATAGTAGTAGTAGAAGAAGCAGTAGTAGTTTGATATTTTGAAAATAAAAAACCTGCAACGATTTACCTATTTTTACTTATGGAGTTAAAATAGTTAAGTTAGCCAAAATTAGAAACCTTAATTGCAGGCATCTTAAGTGTCATTCTCTTTTATCAGAATAGCAATATTTTAGATTGAAGAATCAGCAGGAGGAATTGTCTGTGCTTTGATTAAAGGTCCTCTAAAAATACACACAAATATTTTAATTTACTTAATAATATCACTGCAGTTACAATGTGTAAAATGAGCACAAATATCTTGTCAAGGATATGGCAGGGGTTGCTGGCTTTTTGGTGGTTTTTGTTTTCATTAAAATCACGATGTCACATCTCAAAAATTCCTTTAGGTTTTGAGCAGTTACAACTCCAAAATGAACAATCTTCCCTCATACTACACCACTGCCAAAATCACAGATTTCTGTATGTTTGTTTTCCTTAGAGCAAAAACAACCTCAAAAAATTGGAGACTGTTCAGATTTTTTACTGTATCAACATTCATATTCCAGATTAATCTTTAGGAGCTTCTTTCCAGAGACACTCAGCATCTCCTCTTCTCTTTAACCACAGAGAGAGCTGAGGAGATCAGTAATTTGGAAAAATGAGCTATCGATTGATTTCTGCCCTTATTCCCCTTATTTATGCCCTATCTTTGTCCATCACTGTAAGAACCTATAAAAGCTTTTCTATAACTCCCCCCAGTTTATACTCAGTGCAACAGCTTTAAGTCAGTTTGAAAATGAAAGAGCACAGCCAGAATTCTCTGTACAGCTGTCACTCCACAGGCACAGATCAAAGGGGAATTACTGCTTCCCACCAGAGCAGGGAGAGACCTCAGCTCCTGCCTTGTGGAGAGCAGCAATGCCCAGGGCCCTGAACTGGGACCAGGGGAAATACCCCACAGGAAAGAAGGGAAAGCCATACCTGTTCCAATCACAGCTCTAATGCTCGAGTTCTCTAAATTATCTCCTCCTTTACCCAGTCTGACCTGGCAACTGCTACTGTGGAGTGTAAGACAACATCCTACATGGCCTTCTAAAGGATTTCTTGCCAGGAAACAAAATGAATGTGTCCACCAGGCCAATTATCTCCAATTTATTATTTCTTACCAAGCTGTTGATGTACCCCCCAAGCACATCCACCAACAGGCACTCAAATACAATATCCTGGTTTCATTGTCAAACCATTTGAAGCATCTGGACAGTGGTTTATGGGCAACAAAAAGGCATTATTTACTGATGGAATCTGGATTCAAAATGCAACCTTTTGCCTTTCTCGGTGTAAAGGACACGCATGTTGTGCAAAAGAAAAGCTAAACACTGACCCTGCAGTAACACAGCATTCGAGTGGGAGATGTATTTGGGGAATGCTTTAGATGCTCCTGGCTTAGAAGTAAACACAGGTGATGTGCCCATTCTCTGTTAGCTTCTCAAGCAAGTCATCTCCTTCTGGCTATTGAAAATAGCATTACATGGGCTTTGATAAAGGCAGCTGATGTCCTTCTATTCAATAAATGGAATGAAAATTGCAGAAAGCACGGTAGAGATGTGTTTATTCTACATTTTGAGTAGGTTTTACCTTTCCCAGGAGCTATGCTGAGATTAACAACCAGAAGGATTGCTGTCTTTATAATAATGTGTTCAACTACCAATATGGTTTTCTCTCTTCCCAGTTTGTTCCAGCTTTGCTCTGAATGGAGACACCACTCCTGTCAAATGGCCCTCGTGTCAGCACTTTGCAGTTTCACTTCAGAGCTATCAACAGCATCAATCTTGCTGACTCCAGTGACAAAGCAGCAAACAAAAAACCAGGCAGAAAGAAACAAAGGAGGAAATGTGAGACCACAGAACAGGGAAGAAATACCAAGGCAGGGAAGAAATACCAAGGAGAACAGGTAGGTGATTCCAAACCTGCACAAGCACCAGTTCATTATCACTTCACGTGGGCAGGCCCCTGAGACACAGAGCAACCTCCTGGGCTTCAGATGAAGGAGCTGCCTCCATCTCTCTCCTTTCCTTCCCTCTGTGGAACACCCAAAAAGCAAGCTCAGCCCCCAGAGCCCCCAGGAGTTGGTCAAGGAGCTGGATGACAGCTTGGCACTGATCACCTGCTGTGCTGGAGCTTCCCTCCTGTGCCAGCCTAGTATCAGGCAAGTTTTATTTTTACATTTTTGCTGAATACATAACTCTGCTCAATTTCTTCTAACCTTAGCATCCAGTTGTACTGGATTATGAGGGATGCTCACTAATATGACTGACAGATTGCCTGTCTACACAGAATCCAAACTAGATACGTATCAGACAGCAAAATTACTTTAAATAATCCTTTGTGGCAAACTCCAGCAACACCAGGTACTACTGCAAGCCCTTGGAGGACAACAGAGCAGGATTTTCTAATTTAACCTTTTAAAATGTTATTTGCGGAAACACTTTTCAAATTCTTTATTTCCCTTTCAAGAGTTGTTGAGTCTTTAAAATACTGCTGAAATAAAACAACTTCAGGCTTGACTAATGCTGTACTCCATGGTAAGGAACTATTTGATTATTCTGTTTTGACAGTTAATAGAACAGGTTTAGTATTTCTACAGAAGGGGAGTTTGAACTGGAAATATTAGTTTTGTGTTGCTAATGACAATTCCTCAGCATTTCTACTACAGCAGAATCCTCGAGTGGATGAAAAATATCCTTCCTACATTAAAAAACAGCTGTAGGAGAGAAGGGAAGTAAGGAAATGCCAACCAACCTTTTGGATTTGCCTGGTTTTTGATGCAGGGCTAATTCTGTAACCAACAGGTCCCAGAGCCACAAACCCAGCACTGGCTTAATGAGTAATTTCACCCTGTTTAGACTCCCTCCGTGGGGAGGTGTAAAGGTAACCCTGTAGCCCTGTCAGGTGTCCCACCTGCTCCTCATCTGCTCCAGCACCCAAACTGCTCAGGTGTGGCAGCCTCTGCCCAGCTCTGAGCCCTGGGGTTCAGCTGGGCACTCCTGTGGAACCTGCAGGTGTAACCAGGCCCAGCCACAGAGCAGGGCAATTCCCCCTTCTCTTCCCAAAGCTCACAGTTTGTGCCAGCAGCTCCTGTGCTCCCTGTGTAAAAGTTTGGAACTTCCCAAAAAAGCTGATTTAGTCTTCTGCTGTTTCCCCCCTGGGCTCAGCTCCTTTTATGGCATTGTGTAGTAAATCATTATCCCAGGGAACCTCACTTTGCTTCTCCAGTGTTTTACAAACAGTGAGGATGGAGCTCTCTGGCTCCATCTCCTTCCTCATCACCTTTCCCAGGGGCTGCAGCTGCAGCATCTTCCCAAGAATAGGGCTGAAGCATTCAGCAGGATGTAATAACCATTACTTGATGAAATGACAGAAATAAAAGGTGTGGGAGGAGAAGTCTCTATGGGCAGGATGCACAAATACATTGTAAGGCTCATGAATTTAATCTGGAGATGTTTTTTCTTTAGTTTGTTCCAATAAATGGTCAATAATTAAGTCTTCCACAGGTCTTGGCCATTTTGGTTATTTTAGGGTATTGAGTAGAGCTAAACTTACTCAGTCCCATTGCTATGGAGGTAGAAGGTACAAGGGGTCAGGAATCAACTAGAAAAAATGTGACTGTAAATGATAAATAACAGAAGTTTAGTTAATACAGATACCAGACAATGTGTTGACTGAAAAACAGTAACAAAAAGTATTAAGTTTATCTACCATCCACTGCACAAAGGGATTGTTAAACACTGCCCTGGGTGAGGACAGGCAAGTGCCTGGCAGGTCCCACCACTGCCAGCTCCCTTGATGGCAAGGCAGTGACAGAAATCAATCCAACAGGCAGCAAGACAAATAAGTCATCTGTATCACAGCTAAAATATGGTGTTGATCAATAACAGAAAATGAACTCGCACTCCTTTGCCAAGAAAAGAGATTATTTAATCAGAGTACAGACAGACAGAGATGTTACATAATCAAAAATAGCTCGTGCTGCTATATTTAGTGGCCACTGTCTTTTAGAGAGGAGGGCAAAAGTACAGCCATTATCAGCTACAAGCCCTCTGCTGAAATGGTTTTCTGATGAGTTAAGCTGGTCAGACATGCTTAACACCAAGATATTGTATATTTAAAACTACAACAACTATGACAGCATGAAGGCAACAAACAGGGGAAAGACAAGGGAGTTCACTGCTGTCCTGTGTACAGCAAATCTTGGGGTTACAAGGATCAAGTCCCAGCCAGAACTTAGACACCAGGGGATCTCCAACAGCCATTTCTAACTTCCAGACTACCTGGAGTTTTCCATCAAAGGATGGAACATTAGTACAGCACATTTACAGTTTGTGACTGGTCGCCTTTCACAGTTTCTGCTGTGATTTCTTAGCAATAACCAGTGGAACTGCAGGAATTTGCAGAACACACAGAAAATTACTGATCAAGACCATCAGCATGGAGCTCACTTGATAGCACTAGAGCCTGTCTGGCCACAGCACAGCTGAGATCCTCTGGGCCATTAAAAGCTCAAAGCAAAGCCTGTCCATGGATATTCCCCAAGATGGGAACAACATCACCATCGACAGGATCATCTTCCTTCCAGCTTCTCCACCCAGCAATAAACACTGGGGGAAAGAGTGCCATTAATGCTGAAGTCAAGCACCTCTGCTTTTTATGGTTTCAGATATGGAACAATTCAAGTAAGGCACCAGAAAAACTAATAGTTAAACTAAGGGCTTTCCACCCTTTTACCTAAAAGTGGAAGAAAACTCCCAGTTCTGAACTGGAACATGGATAAAAAGAATATTTAGTAGAANTCAAGCACCTCTGGTTTTTATGGTTTCAGATATGGAACAATTCAAGTAAGGCGCCAGAAAAACTAATAGTTAAACTAAGGGCTTTCCACCCTTTTACCTAATAGTGGAAGAAAACTCCCAGCTCTGAACTGGAACATGGATGAAAAGAATATTTAGTAGAATAGCCAGGGATTAACCTTGGTAACCACCGTTTATTTTATTGTTTTAGGATTCAAACCCAACAAAAAGTTACAGAAATTGGGATCTGCATGAGGTTTATAGAGCTGCGTTATGAGGGTGTGCAGCCACAGCAGCTCTTGTTTAAAGCAGTCCTGGAAGGTGGTGATTCTGCAGGACCACACCTTTGCCATGTATTTTTCCCCGGGATATCCATTTTGCACATCCAAAGGAAGCAAAAACTTCATGAAGGCAAAAAATTCTTGGTGAGCATTTTAGAGAGATAAGAAAAAACAGCCTAAACAGGGATCAAAGATGCTGCTTCAATGTAAGATACATTAAAGATCCCTCAAATGTTCAGGAAAGCTAGAGACGAAAGAAAGCACTATGCCCATTAATAATAATGATAATAAAAGATAATTACAGCTGGCTCCAAATGTTAACAATTTAATACTTACAGGATCTAAGTACTGTAGACTAATGCAGGCAGCAAATGTATTTGCAGCAGCGTGCAAAACAAAGCCCTTAAAAGTAGATAGCTCTGGGAAAGAAAGGACAAACTGCTTTATAACCTCAGCTCCAAAGCACATGACATTAAGAAGGGCTCTGTATTATTCTCCTTTTGTGCCTGGCGACAAGAACATGTCCTTGATTTACCAAGATGATGAAAACCCAATAATGCCCAATCTGGGAGCGTCAGATATCTGCATGATTACAACAACAGTGCAGTATCTTTATTGTTCTTATGAGAATGACACATGATGGGTGATTGATTGTTTTCTCTTTGCACAAAAAGTCACAACATCAAGGCTTCATCTATGTGAAAAGCCAAGGAAAGACTGCTGAGGAATTTAAGTGACTACAAACAAACTGCAACAAAACTGATTATTTACTACCTAAAACTTATAGGATATATTCTCCTACCAGATTGTGTTGAGTAATGCTTTCATTCAATTTGCTCACAATGTTCTCTGTTGATGAATATATCTGATTTCATGTAAATGTGATTAAATAAATCAGACAATGTTAGGCTGTATCGAGTCTCAAGAGGTTCTAATTCAAGATGTGAAACACTTGCCCCAATAAGCACAATTGAGCTCAGCCTTGTGCATTATTACCTTCTTAACCTCAAAAACCCTCTGGTTGCCTCCTTATTATTGTTAACATGGGTGTAACGTCCGATTTTGCATAAATTGCCCACACAGATTCAAAGGTATGTGAGGACTGAAGAGGGAGGGATGGGAAAAGAAAAGGAGAAATAAAGAAGGTGGGGAAATTCCTTCAAAGCATCTCGACTTCCTTGGAGCTCCCAGCTCTTGGCACACAGAAGGATCAGGTAACATGGAACGAGTGCTGTGGCTGACATTTGCAGATAACAGAAATCAAAGGGAATGGCTCTGAAATCCAGGCTGTTGATAATCAGCTGTCTACACGTGATGTTGCAGGTCTAATCTTAAATAGTACAAGTGTTAGACCTTCACCAGCCACACAGAAGTCTGCACCAATCTCTTGGAGAATGGAACATTGACCAAGGAATACAGTGAGCCCACGCCACGTATTCCTTGCAAATTAAAAAAGGCTTTTTGGAAAGCTCTCAGATGAAAAGCAGCATGATTCAGAACAGGAACTGTGCCTGCAAGTGGCAAGGCCACCTTGTTCTCTTATTCCCCACCAAACTCACCATTCTGCCACCTGCAAAATGATCTTGAGGGTGACAAGGTTGTCACTTCCAACACAACTGTGCTACAAAACTGGGTTTCTAGCTTCCAGGCTCTGGGGAATGAAGGACAACATGGGTGCTTTTCCTGTAATTTACTCTTTGTGAAATTAATTTCAGCTGGACCACCAAACCCCTCACTCCTCCTACAGCAGATTGTCACAGAATTACAGAATGGCTTGGGTTGGAAGGGACCTTAAGGATCATCTCATTCCAACCCTCCTGCCACGGGCAGGGACACCTTCCATGTGCCCAGGGCCCTGTCCAACCCGGCCTCAAACATTTCAGTCATTCTTTGTTCATGCCAGGTGCACTTTCTGACAGGAGGCAGGAATTTTACTCCTTTATCAGTCAGTCCCTAGATCTCTCCTAGAGTGAGGAACCACACATGGAATTGTAGCTCATGGATGGAGCTCTTCCCACCCAAGGAACAACTTCTGCACTAAAGCAAGGTTTGCACTTAACCAATGGATTAGGGCTCATCCATACCCCAAAAGGGTTTGTTTTCTCTACTGCAGACAAATTCTGATATGACCTGGCAGACAATGCACCGGCTGAATGCCAGGACAAAGAGGCTGTTGGTGTCTCCAGCAAGTCAGGGACAACACTAAACAACTCCACTTGTAAGCAGAGCATTCTTTTCCCAGATATCATACACAGAAGCTGCTGTTTAATTAAAACTAAGCTGCTTAAGCCATTAAACTGGCAAATGGCTGTACCAAATGACTTGTCATAGTTAGCATTCCAGCAGCAGGAGTTGTTTGTTGTCACTCAGATGGCAACTTCCAATGCTAATGCATATTTCCCAACTGGCTCCACGGATCTAAACCAGCCCAGGACAGGGAAGTTATTAAAAGTGCTGCTGCATATTACCAAGGAGTACCTTCTTCAAAGACACCCACATCGTGTACTCTGCTGCAATTTAATTATTTCAAACTTCTGCCCTAGAAATATGAGCCATTCCAGGCATTTACTTGCATTTTAAAAAGTAGAACATGTATCAATTCTGGCTTTGAGCCTCAAGTTTAAGCAAGTCCCAGATAAAGCCTCCTGATTTAGATCCTGCAGATCTTAGCATCAAAATCTGTAATTAAAAAGGATAACCTACCACAGCAGCTACTTTATTCTGATTACATGCAAATAAAAAAATAAAATCAGATTTAAAAAATCATCATTTTATCTTGGGTCAGTAACAAGAAAAGATCATTCTGGCTATGTGGACAAACTTCAAAGCCATGGACAGTGATCATCCAGTAATCCAAGTGGAGACATTCCAAAGGACTCTGTTTCCTTATCACTTGGATTTGGGTCAAGACAGGGAGCATCAAGCAGAGGTGTCTCTGGAATCCATGGCAGGACACTGCCTCTTGCTCCTCTGCAATCTTCTTCCCTTTCCCTAAATGGGAAGGACTGTGGTCACAACAGAAACAGCTAAATTGAGTTTGTTGATCTTTTTACTTCCTCTGAGTCACGTTCCTCAACTCAACCCCTCTGCATATAAAAATCTGCTACAACTCATTAAATAAATATTTCCACTTTAGCTCAGCAAAAGCAGAGGTCTCCCACAACACAGGTAAAACAATGAAAAAGGGGAGAATGATTAAAACTGCCCATCCCAGTGCCCTGAGTTGGGGCACTCAGTGGCAACACAGCACCAATATTATGGCAGATGCCATATGCTTCATTTTCCCTCTGGTGTGGTCTCCAGGAAAGAAGAATATTTCCATTCATCACAGAATGACCTAATGGAGGTCCAAATGAATGATCAGCAAATGCATTTTATATGCTTCTATTTATGTACCTTTAGTTTTACAGCTCCAATGCGAGCACCAGAACAGCACTTCCACTTTGCCATCCAAGGCCTGAAAGACTATCCACATTAATGAAGTCTGGCCTTACCCTGTGTGCCCTTTTTACACATGGCACAACTGAGTCATCCCCCTTGGTTTAGGTAGTGTGCTTGACACAACAAAAATAAGATGCAGAGCTAATTATCATTACAACAATAAAAACAGGAGTGTCCTTTTCATAAGCCAGTCTCAAAGTGAATTCCTGTCAAAATACAGTGGGTTTTTTATAGAAGTAAAGTTAATAAATACCTAGAACTACTGAATGAACTGACAGGATCTCTCTGCATTTAGCAACAAGCCTTGAAAACCTTAATCTCGTGAGTCAGTAATAACAGTGGAGGAAGCCAAGCCAATCTTGGGTCTATAATAGTAAGACAAGCTGTTTAAAAGACCTCCTCTGAAACAAATGTGTAAATGTCTCACCAAGATGCTGATTTAAGATTAGACAGTGTAAATGTACTTGTTTTGTATGAGTTAAGAACAACTTGTGTTTCTCATTCACAAAGGTTTAAGGCAAATGGTTTAATAGCACTTGAGCAAAAACTCCTCACTAAGTCTTTCTGCAAATGCCATTAAACCCTCTGCAAGTCCTGTGCCCCATTTAACTCTCTCTGGTTTTCACCTGTCCTATCACAATTTAAATACATCAGGCTCCTTCTTCATTATCAAAGTTAAACCTACAAATACAAATTTTCTCTTGACAAAATCCTGCCGAGGTCCCCGACGAGGACAGTCCTGGCTGAGACACTCTGTGCTACCAAAAAGAGCCAGCCAGGAGAAACCAAAAGGCTGAAAAGGGAGACAAGAGAGGATTTTGAGACCAATATTCCTCCAGATAATGCATTAGAAGTGGTGTTGTTTAAGAAGCAAAAGCTGATGATCAGCACTGCAGCACTAACTGCAGAAAAGCAGAATTATTATTGCCAAAACTGCAGAAGAGTAAAAGGTCCAGACATTAAACCAAGTGAGGTGAAGAGGTAGCTTTACAGCAGATGAAATTCAGCACTGACAAACATGTGCTAATGCCCTGAAGAGTGATAATTTGGGGTACTTTTCTCCACTGCTGGGCCCTACACTTCTCCCGAGGTAAATAAAGAGATGGACTAATAGGAACATCCACATCTAGTTAAGATCATATTCCCAACAGAGCAAAATCCCCTCAGATGGACTATCACGATTCACCACATGAACGGCTAAATGATCCAATCTGGAAGAGCAGGAACCTATGGCAAATTCATCTCCATGATGCATTACGGAGCTGATTTAATTTTTTTCCCTCTCTGGCCATCGAGCCTGGGTCGTTATCAGAGCCCAGACAGTGGGCAAGACAGTGTCCTTTTATCCACTGCAGAATGACTGCAGCGTTATTGAGTCCAGGAAAAGGAAACAGCCTTATAATTCCCATTATTAAAAGAGGGAAAACATATCCTAGGTAATTTTGGGAGACAAAATCCTGGCTGTGTGGAGGTATCTGGAATCTTCATCCCGTGTGTGTTAATCTACAGGGAAATGAAGTGCTACACCTCGGGTAAGGCAGGGGTTAATTCTGACTGCTGTCAAATGCCCCAAGTCTGTGCTCTGTTCATCAGAGCATTAAATCTGAAAGCTCAAGAGAGTAGTGCAGCCGTGCTGCAAGGGCTATGTTATAAAGTTCTGCATTAAAAATTCATATCGTAGGCTTGCCACAGTACTCTGCTCTGGCTGAAAGGAGAGCTGGCGGGGAAATATTAGACACCCCACTGTCTTTCTGGCAATTGGAGACATTCCTCAACAAACAGCACCTCAGGAAGGGAATGAAAGGGCAAACAAACCGTGAAACAAATCAATGAGTTCAATTATCTCTTTCTCTCTCGGAAAGGAAACTTTTCATTTTTAAGGCTGTTTCACGAAATCTTTTAATGACGGCCCTGCACACGGGTGCTGGGCACTCTGGCTGCAGAGGTGGCTGCTTGGCAGGGCTTTTTTATTTGTTTTACACGAGACACAGAGGGTGAAACAGAGAGCAGGGTATGGGGATCTCTCTGCAGAACAAGAACTCTGCTTACCCTTTACATTACCGCGACCACGTGGGATAAGAGGCTGCAGAAATTGTTCCCACTTTCCCTGAAGTGTCTCCAGCAAAGAGTGAATTTAGATTTATTAAGATGGTTAGTTACTCCACGGTTAAGTTATGTGCTCCTCGCTACTGGTTAAGGCTGTGTGCATTTCACAGCGATTTACAGCAGCCCAACTGGTGGATGACACAGTTCACAATGATGGAAATGGGTGGTATATTTTTATGAAAGCCATATGTGCCCCTCACGTTATCTGCCTGATGTAACCAGTGTGCTCAGGCAGGTTAATAATCCCCATCCCATAAATGAGGAAATACATAGGAAATGAAACATCAGTAAATACAATTTCTTGAGGAAACCATGTAAAGAAAGTTACCTGCTCACAATCCTCCCCTGCAACTCTGCTTAGCACCAACTGTAATAGAAAGATTCCCTTTTCCCAGAGCTGAATTTCGAATCAAAGGAAGGGAAAGGAAGAAAACAGAAACCATTGGACAAAAGTTGCCATGGCACTCTATCTATATTTATATATATATATATGAATATATTTGGTTGTGAGTATAGTTGAAAACCCAAGTGACTTCAGCCCAGCAAGCTGGGTTTCAAGGAGGAGCAGGAGGGCAGGAATTAAACCAGAGGGTGCAGTCCCCAGAGAACCCAGGAGATTTATGCCTAGTACAAAACAAATCAACACCAGACTAGCCTAAAGCCCCTCACTAATAAAAACCTGTACAGGGGGAGGGAATAAACCCCCACCATTCATCTGAAAGTTCATTAGTTGCACGGAAGGAATGAAGACAGGCTGGAGAGCTGGTGATCACAAGTAACCAAAGATCAGCTATTAAAAGGCACTGAAAATCTGCTACAAAAGGTTAGTAACCCCAAGGCAGTGCTTCAGTCAAATTTAATTTTTGCTCAAGATTTCTTACAAACAGGCACTGGGAACTTGCAAGCAAGACTCAATCAGCTGGGGTTTATTCTGGGTTTCAAGCAGCTGCATCCAAGCAAAACAGGGGAAGCAAGAGTCCTCTCCTCTGTGTACTGCCTTGATTTCTCAGTTGTGATCTTTGCTGCAATACTGGTTGCCTTCCAGTATTCCAGCCCCTGACCAATCTCCCTGTGGCTCAGTTCCACAAAATGTTAAAAATATGGGAGGCAAGGCACAAAATCACAGCCTCTGCTCTGCTGTGCTCCTGCAGAAACACCAGATAAGTGTTAAGGGTTAATAATCTCAGGCTTACAGGATTTGTGTATTATGCATTTGTTTATTTAATGCTTTACATGAATGCTAATGAAGTTATTAACAGGCCTGCATGTTGTCTATTGTTTTTCTTGGGTTTAGTGTCTGCACCATCCTGCCTTATCCCTTCTGCTCCATGAGCTGGCCAACACCCAGCTCTTCCAAATCCCTGAATCAGTGTTCTATCCTGGATTCTCAGCTTCCTGATCAAAGACTGTATTTTTCTAAACTTCTTTGTTGAAACATTATCTTTAAAAAAATCTCATCGAGGTAAAGCAATTCTATTTCCCCACACCAGATATTTTCTGTGACACAAAACTGCAATCCCACATGGCCTTACTGTCTCTTAATTAGATCAGAGGATATGTAAATGAGACAATATTTCTTAGGTCCCATTAAGTGATGTGTCCAGTGATGACCTGTGCAGCAATGCAGGCACAGGACTTCTTTCTTTAGCCTTTACCCTGAGTAATGGGAACACTCCTGAGTTTCCAACATCAACAGGATTGACTGATGGCACAAATCAGAAATACTTTTTATTTTTAAAGCAACTGTGGAAAGGATGACATCCCTGCTTCTGCAGTCAGGTGCCTGATAGCTGGGGCATCACAGCAACTTTTTAAGGCAGGGATGGGATCAGACCTACCTGCACTGAGGTGTAGGTTTAATGAAATGCTGAAAAACCTTGCTAACGAGGAAACAGCATAGAGATACCTCCATAAAGCAAGTTGTGCCAGATGCAACCCCTGACATTGATGGCTTACACTTTCTTGTCCTTGGAAAAGGCAAACAAAAACCCAGATGAAAGCACTGAGGGAATGTGAAAGTTGTCTGTATGGAGCAATGCGGGACTTGGGGGAGCAGCTCTGCCAGCTCTCTCAGCAAACACCTGGATTTCCAAAGGCAAAGAACAGCAAGGCAGAAGAAACAGACTGTTTTCCAGGATACAGAGTTTTAGTGCCTGGGATCTCACAAAGTTTCCTGAACTTCCATTCTCATTCAGGACATTCTCATCTCTTTCCATTAAATGAGGGAGCACATCTCCATGACTCACTCCTCTGCCTGCGTGGGAGTGGGAAAAGCAGCTGGAATCCATCCCTGGAGCACAAGGAGAGATTCCAGTGCACACCAGTGCAGGAAGCCACCCATTAAACACGTGGCCAGGTAGAGACAAGCACTGCAGCACCTGCAGTTTAACTCAGCAGCTCCTGGAGAGCTCTGCTCTGGGGCTGGGAATGGGTGACCCCACCGGGCAGGGCCCAGTTGGAAGCAGCTGAACCATTTGTTTCTGATGATTCCAGGGTTTCTCCTGCTCGCCTCCCCCACCATCCCAGCCCTGCAGAGCACAGCACAGCCACGTGCCCTCCTGCTGTCACAGACAAGGCCTCGCCAGGAAGCGGCTCTGCACCAAAATAACTCTGTTGATTTGCTAGTTTGCATTGAAAAAAAAAAAAAATTTAAAAAGAGACTGCTGTAATTTGCAGACACACATGAAAGAGCTGCGTGGAATCCAAGCTCAGCTGACTGGCAGAGGAAGCCCAAGGACCTTGTCCCTGCTGGATGTGCCTCTGCCAGGGGGGTTTTCCTTCCCTCTGACTCGCTCATCTCCTCCCTCACATGGCACCTCCGAAGTTCAGCTGCTGCAGGTAAAAGGACCTGCTGATGGCTCAAAAAATGGGAATGTCCTTTGGCTGGGCTGGCAGGGAAAGGCAGTCCCTGCTGGGAGGCTGGCACTGCAGGACACCCTTGGGGTCCCTCTGCTCCTGGACTGAGGCACCAGCCTGGCTGACACGAGCCAGTGGGGACAGACAGGACAGGGACACAAGGACACAAGGACACTCCTGCCCCTTGTCATTCCACATGGATCCACAGCCTCTCCATGCAGCTTCATTCCCACGGAGAAGCCCTGGTTGCAGCCATGGCTGGGATGACCCCCAGCCTGGCTGGCACAGTAGCCAAAGTACTTTGCATTTATCTAAAGATTTCCATCTAAGGATCTCATGTCAAGCCAAGGTTACAGATAACAGGGTGATGACTAGAATATGCTGGAATACCCTAAGGCTATTTTTTTTTTTCTACTTTGGGTTGTTATTTAACACCAGCTTTTAGGCTATACTAGAAAAAGGAACTGAACAGTCTTACTGGAGGTTAAAACACAAACAAAATAAAAGCCCTGAGAGGACCTAGGGCACTTTGGTGCTGTCAGAAAGTTACATTAACTAATTGCAAGCATTACAACTCTAACAAAAGAGGCAACAGAGCCCAGCTACAGCATGAAATCCTACTGACTCCAAAGGCTCCATTTATACAGAGTTCTCAGAAAAGCACCCTTAGAAATGAAAAATGAAAATAAATAACCTTTTTGTCAGTTTGTGGTTTATCATTTGCATGTCTGCATATTTCTAGACTCCAGCCAAGGCTAGACTGTTGCCTTTGGGCACTATCCACTCTCCTTGTGCCTCAGTTTCCCTATCCAAAAGTAAAGGTTAAAGGTTAATGCCACTGCTTCAAGCAAGCACTCAGGATTTCACAGAGCCAAGTATTTTACAGGAACACTGAACTCTCTTCCCATACAACTTTGCAGCTTTTCTGGTGTGACTGCAGGCTGAACCAGAAATGTGACAAAAAAGGCTGTTTTGCACATGGGCTTTCAAGACCTCTTTCATACCAGAACTTCAGGTCAAAATAAGAAGCAGATGTCCAAAGTGTTTCCATTCATCTTCACTTGTAGGTTTTTAAGCAAAATATTAATGTTATAACAGTGCCTTTCAGCCTGGTGAGTTTTGCATAAAGCACGGGTAAAACTTTGAACCTCAAATGGTAAAATGCAGGCAGAGCTTTCTGTAAGATTCAAAATATTCAGTTTTTCTTCACTTTTTCTTTCCTTAAAAAAATAGTTCTCTAATATCTTCCCTGGTTTTTCATCCCCTCATTGCCACCACTCCTGGGGTTTCACTCGTGGCAGTAGGACTAGGAAACTGAGGAAGAGAAAAAGCTCTAAAAAGACGACATGGCCTATGAAGTTCTCCATCTCCTGTTTTTAGGGAAATCACTTTAAATGCAGCAATAATTCCAAAGCTGAGCATTAGAAGTTAATGACTCATCAAAAGAACAGGAAATAGGAAACTTTTAAGACCTTAAAGGCACAGCAAAGAGAAGCTATTTCATGTCATGTACAACACCACCACCCTAACTACAGTATTTCATGCTCAGTGGGGGGAAGCAGCATTTGAGACCATCTATCACAGTAATTATGTGATGCTGGAGGGAGCACAACTTTTATTTTTCATTCAGTTTGACCCTGAGCACCATCAAAATGGAAGACTACAAACATTTGAGAAGTGATCTTCTGGCACCAGCCAGCACTTAACCAAGAGAGATTTGTTAAAAAAAAAAAAAAAATTTCTCACTAACTATTGGGAATTATTTCCCTGAAGTCCAAGTTAACTGAGATTTGCCCCAATACAACAGAAGATTTCATATGAATACTTGAACACCAATTCCACCACATAACTTCAGGCAGAAATAACTCTTCAGGAATTCTCTAAAACTTCTGGTCCCCTGTCTCCAAGGCCAATTCTCCACTCCTTCCATGCAGAAAAGCACATCTTTAGAACTCTATTCTACACTGATGCCTGAAGGACAGGTCAGTCTGATAATGTGGAAGAAGAGCATCATTTACCCCAAAGAGCCAAAAACCACAGGCATCTCCTTCTGTTCCCATTGTCCTCCTGTGTCATCCTTAGCTGTGCTGCCAAAAAAAATAATAATCAGTCTGATCTATGGAGGGACAACAATTCTCTGCTCATATACTGGAGGCAAAATGTTTTTCTACAAGTTATTGAAAGTAGCTGTGTTTGGATGACTGCTTCAGTAAATATGAAAAGCTCCTTCCCCGTTGCATTCCTGTGCTACTTTTGGAAGGACAAAAAGTCTGAATCTTACAGAAAATCCACTGATAACAAAACTGGTGGTGGCAGAACTGCTCTAACTGACAACCTCAACCTAAACATTTTCTGATTTGTGTTGTTTATGAAAGCTTTTTATTGCAGAAGTGGGGGGGGGGGAGTGGGCAGTACCCCAAATCCTCACAAGACTACTTACAGCTCACTGGTGAAAACAGAGCATTTCAGTGAAATTCGATATTTTCTTTCATCAAAGGCAAGGAGCCTCAACCCACATGTTAACAGTAATGTAACAAGCCTACTGTACGTGCTGCAACCCAAGGTCCTTTTCCAATTAGAATTCATTTAGGCTGGGGCAGAGCAGGGGTCGGAGCAAAGAGGTGGCTCTGGAATTGATCTGAAACTGGAATCTGACCATTCCGGCTGGGAGCTCAGCTGGGAATCCCAAGCACTTGCTTGGATTCTGCAGCAAACCAGAAGTGAAAGAGCACTGTCAGAGAGAACAGTTTGTCCCTGGAAAACTGAGGAAATGTATACAGAATGTTTTTCTACAAAGAAAGAAAGAAAAAAAGTCTGTTGCACTGGGGTAAAAAAAAAACCAATCCCAACATTCTTTAATTTTGCTGAAACTCAAGCCTGAGTTTGCTTTCCAGTTCCAGGTTTGATAGAATCTCCAGATCAAACTCATTAGCGTTGGTTAAATCCAGGTTTGCTGATAGGAATGTGTGGGACAGCAAACAAAATCAGTGTCAGGCCTCGAGAGAGGATGTGCCTCTTTAATTGAAAAAGGCAGAGCAATCATTCATTTATTTAACCCAGAGATGATTATAATCTGAAAACCTTGAAATCCTCTTACACAACAACTGTTTTGGCAAGCCCCTCTGTGTTCCAACAAATATTAAACTGTGCTTGCCATTTGTCTAAGGAATCTTGTATTAATAAACATGAAGAAGAACACTTTTACCTCCCACACTCAATGACAGAAGAAAACAAAGACCAGCTGTATTCATCAATGGATCCTTGTTCTGCACATAAAGGCTAATTACATTTTACTTCAAGCCTACACATGGAAAACTTTGCTCCTGCCATCTTGTCAAAGGCAGCTTCTGATATTCCAGCTGACAGACTGCAATGACTGCACATAATAAACTTCTTTTTGTCATTAACACCTTCAGCGCCCGGCCCGGGGCTCTGCTGGGGCTCAGGGAAGGGGCAGGGGCAGCACACACCCACCTGCTGGGAATTTTGTACGTGGGGATGACAGAATTGGACTGGAAATTTTAATTTCCAGCCGCTGATCTCATCTGGAGGTGCCTGGCTGTGCCTCTGTCCCTCCCTTTGCACGTAGGGTACTTTGAACAGGACGTCGTGAAAAGATAAAACAAACAAGTTGACAGAACGATTCCCAACTTTTAAGATCACCACAACTGGTCTCCAGGATAAAATCCAGACTCCTTAATGCTGATAATGAAGACTTCTCACTCTCTATTTCTTTTGCTTCTTGTTTTTTTTTTTTTCTTGTTTGAAAGATTTTCAAAGTTTCAAGTAGTTGAAAGACAGCTTTATTCTGAGACTGAAAATCTTAAAAGCACTGTTAGCTTTAAAAAATTGACAATTATCTGTTTTTTTCCTGAAGGCACTCCAATTCATCTGCATCAAATAAGCGTCTGTAAAACTAACAATTCTGGCCTAAGATAAAAATCACATGTTTTTAAAACATAAAATTAAAATTGGCAATACAAGTAGCTTTTCAGACAGAGATCAAAAGAGGGCTTCTCTTAAGAAAAGAATCAAACTGTCTTTCACCCTTTTTATTGGTGTTTTTTCAGCCTTTCTCCCAGCTTTTACAATTAAAATAGATGACTCAATTTCACTGTCTACATTCACTTCCCTTTTCAAGTTTTTCTAGATTTCCATATTGCAAAATTTGGGCTACAAACGGTACAGACGACTGTTGTTATGCAAGAACTATTCCTGCCATAAATATCCAAAACAATGATAAAATATTTCTGCTGTTATTAGGTCCTACAAGTTTGTTTTCACAGTACATTAGTCTGGGAGATAAAGTACAGGCTTAATGTCTGCTTCAGGATTCAGCTCCATGACCACTATACTCCAGACCCAGTCTCCATAATCATTCTGCTACAGAACACAATAAACTTCTTGTTACTGCAGATGCTACTAATTTTATGTAATTCTATATAAATTAGGTAAGAGTCATTCTCAAGATCCTATAAAAAAGAAATATTTCTGTGTGAATCTCCCTGAAAGAATGGGACTAGAAATGCAAACAAATCTTTTCGAGAACAGATTTTGCTCAGTGTAAGATAAATTACAGCACTTAGGGAAACAGTATTAAAAAATGAAGCACTCTGCAAATAAACACATTAAAAAGGGTGAGGGGTTCTTAGGTTCAGTGCCTACAACCACTGATCTCTGCCTGTTCCCCCAGCAGCGACTGCAAGATGAAATAACAGCAACAACACCAGTTATGTGCAGGAAAAAACAAAGGCAATCTGCAGGAATTTAAGGCTCCATCTGAACCAGCATTTGTTTACATCCCTTAGAGAGAGAGGAATCAATGAGGGAACGAAAATACTTTTGATGCCCTCAGAGGGAAGTCATCCTACATGGAGCTCTAACTGGACTTCCAGAGCCAGACCACAACACCTGAAAGATTATCCTGAAGGACGTAAAAGGTGTTTAAACTCCAAGTGCTGACTGCTGAATTTTGGGAGCTTGGGGTTCCCCACACCCTCAGTGGGGAATGAGATCCCCAACAGTTACAGAGCCACAGGGTAAGAAATTTAGAATTGGTGCCAGTTTGAGGGGTTTTTAAGGCAGTGGGCACAGGGCAGTGGGCACAGGGAGGTGACACTGAGTCCCAGCCCTTCCCTTGCAGTGTCCCAGCCATCTGAAATGGCTGCTTCGTTCCCATCCCGTTTCCAGACACTGAAATGACTCTTAGTGCTTAATCCCGCTGATCATGAGAATTCCTTCTCATTATTAACTTTCCTTAAATATGAAGGGTTCAAAGGAAACCAGCAGCAGTCTGTCTCTTTTGTTGTTCCCTGCCCTTCTTGTTAATAAAACCAGAGGATAATTGGAAACAGTAGCTATTAAGAAGACAAGAATGTATATTTTTAAGACTACCTTCATGTTCTACTTGAAAACAAGGAAAATCTGCCCAAAATGCTACTCTTTGTAATTAGGGGTGAACCTGGCAGAGCAAGGACTCCTACCCCAAAAGCAGAAAGAAGCAGGGTGTCTAAGAGTCAGAAATCCTTTACTAAATGAAGCTTTGTTTTCACCAAGATGGGAAGATCACAGTAAAAATACCTTATTTCTGAAACTGCCCTATTTCTAAATGAAATATAAGAGATCTACAGGATAAGGGATACGCAGATGAAGCACCTGAGAATGAAACCAGGAATGCAGCAGCGTGTGTGCCAGGAAAAGTGTCTTGTTGGGGGGAAGAAAATATGAAAGCTAATAATCTCTCCATAGGAGGCCAAATTATGACCATGCTTTCCAAAAAACTTGGATGTCTGAGCCTCCCTCAGCTCATCTTTTTCCAAAAGACAGATGCAAAACAAAAAAAATCAGAGATACCCTGAAGGAAGGCATAGAAAGATAACACGGAAATCTTACTTTGCAGTAGTTTCTTCATCGTATTTTGTTTTCAGATCAAATAGTTCTGTCCTGGTTTTTTCCAAGGCTAAAAGGCATAAACATGAAGCATTACAGCACTGAAATAGCAGTATTCAGTCATAAATAAGGCTGTACATCTCCTGATGAAAAAAAAAGCTATACACCTCCTTAGCTTTGTCATTCTACCTAGGGAGACCACTATGGGTTAGAAAAAACGATAGGGTTTTGACTTTTTTCACAATTTCTTATGGTATTTCTGTTACATTGCAAAAATTCCCACTTTCTGCTTAACCAAGCTAGACATTATTAGTTTCTTATTAAGCTGGTTAAACTGCTTATTCCTTTGAAATACTTATTGCAACAGTTCAGGGAATAAAATTTCTTCTGTTCTCATAGTAAACAAAGCCAAATGTGTCCAGACCTGGAATTTTGAAGTACGCAGAGATGAAAATTAATGGCAAATCATAGCAACAGGCAAGAAACAGAACTCACACTGATCACTGCAGATATGTATCAGTTTGGAAATGTGTGCAACCAGCACACACATGGATGGTTAGTTCCATGGCCTGCTGTAATTCCAGGGATGCCCTGATTCTGTGTGTGCTCCATGGCCTTGTCCCTGTATTTGCCAATGGCTGGCTGCAACAGCAGCATTTGTTCTGATTCACAAAGCACATCTGAGCTCTGCTGGACCTCCCTGCCCTCCAAGGGCTGCTTCACACCCAGTCCTGACACACCCAACGATCCCTGTCCTCTCACCTCCCACCTGATCCCCTGGAAAAGGTCACAAAAGCGATGCCAAACCTGTTTGCAAAGCTTGAACTTTGTGTTCAGCTTCCTCCAGCTTCGAGGCTGTCGACATCTGTGTCTCCTGCAATTTTCTGTGAAGGAGAGAGGAGAGGTGAGAGCAGAGCTCGTGATCACGTCAAACAACTCATCTGTGCCTTGCAAAGTTGGAGGATGGAGTGATTAAATGTCTCAACTGGAATCAGACAACTGCCAACACCACAAAGGCTACGAGGTGCTTCCGTGGGACCCATAAATCCTGTCATGTTGAGATGCTGTTCCTACTTTGTGGTCCCACTTATTAAAATTTTAACAGTGTAGCCACCTCATAACATAAGCTGTGAACATTATACAAGAGTTGACTGCTATATAAATGACAACTTCAGTGGAAGGTTTTCTTGAGCATAATTTGTTTTGGAAATGTCACACACATTGAGAAAATTGTCACCAAGCACCCTCTGTTGTACAAAGTTAGTACAAGAAGAATGATACATTTCCATTTTAGTGTCATAATGAAGGAATTTGTTGCCATAACTGATAGAGTGAATAGATGCAGCAGCTGTTTCATCAGAGCTGTAATGGGTGCCAAATGCAGCAATATTATTAGCTACTCTTTAAGAAAACACACATATTTCAAAACAAATCTCACAGTGATATTTTCTACAGAACATGAGCAAAACTTTAATACGCTCGCATTTCTTACGTCCACAGGCAACATTTTCTTGTTTGTGTCAGTTAAACTCATTTTTACATCATCTGGCCACGCAGCCACTGCACTCCTTGCTAAGGGCCAGGCTGCAGGAGTTATAAAACTCATCTTTGAAAGGAGCTGCTCCAACATCTCCCAGGAGCCGTGCTTTTTACAACACTGCTTTTAGGATATTCTGCAGATCTCAGAATTGTGAAATGGCTTATGAAAGTACCAGCATCCTGCCTGCACTCCACAGGGTGCATAAATTTATTCTCCTACACTGCTGACCAGGTTAATAACTATTTATAGCGAGAATCATGCGTCAGTTCCCTTCATACTGAACCATATACTTTGAGACCTCAAAACCTCTCTCACACACACTTTTATTTCCATTCCATGACCTGCCACTTTGTTTTAATTTTAAGTACACTGAAATTGCAGTTGTTAAAACCACTGCTTACAAGCTGCTTATCAGAAAAGCAATCACAGGTATTGATAAATCAAAAAAAAAAGCTTTGCATTCAAAACTGATTTGATAGTGGGTAGATTCTCCCCACTCAGCCCTGAATTTAAACAACCAACCCTCCAACTAAAAACCTCACGTGAACTGAAGGTTTTCCACGCTGTGTTGAACACATTATAGCTTCAGTGTAATTGCTCCACAGGAGAAATAAATACTCAAGGCAGGGAATGCAGCCTGAAAGAGCTCCCTCTTTGGCCCTTTGGTTTTCTCCTGCCTGATTTATTTGCCCACCAGCCCAAAGATTCAGATGCTCCCTGCCCATTTTCAAAAGATCAGTGCCAGGGGTGTTCTTTGGACCCTGACTTTTGGCCTGGCTGTGTTTCTTATTTCAGTCCCGAAAAGATGAAATGAGGCTTCTTTCTGCTGTTTCAAAGCTTGTTTATTTTTTGTTCTTATCAAGGTTTCGGAGGCACAGACTGTGCTGTGACCTCCAGGAACACGAGGGCAGAATGGCAATGGCTACCCAAAGCAGGTAGCTTTTATATCTATTATCAGCCAGTTAGAAAACTTTATCTTATTTTCTTCCCAAAACCAGTGAATATCAACCTCATTGACATGTCTCCTCTACACTCAATTCTATCTACCAATTAACAAACCACAGGAACTCATGTCAGAGAAGAAAGGAAGAGAAGAAGAAGAGAGAAGAAGATGAAGAAGAAGAAGACAACACCCTAGAATCTCCTTTTCTCTATATAATATATACAGCAAAACCTAAAAGCTACAACTCCACACTCTGTGGTGCACTAAAAAACCATCTCCTCATTTCTTTCGTGCTCTCAGCTCACCCAGAATTGGGGGTAAATGCTCCCACGAGCTTAGTTCGCAGACCAAGCCTTTTTTGAGGAGCTCTGAGGGTATAACAAACACCCAGAGGAGCAGGAGAAGTTCCCAGGCTTTTCCTGGACTCCCAACAATCAGAAATACATCCAAGAAGTTTTTTAAAAAATCACTAGTAAATAATGAAAACCCTTCTTCATTTTGGTGTGTAGGGAGATGCAAACCTTCCCAGGACGATTCAGGAAGACATCTCCTCCCTGAGGCACTCCCAGGGGAGCAGGGGTGGTGCAGCCCTGGCCCAGGCTGTGGGTGCAGTGGTTGATCTCCCCCAGCCCAGGGTTCTGTGACACACAGGGAGCTACCCTGGCTAATGGAGACAGATTGGTGTCACAGAGGACAGTACAGCCAGGGAGGAATAAATGCAGGTTTGCACCCTCCTGAACATGACACCCCCCAGCACAGCAAGGAGAAGAGACAATCTGTCTTTGTTTCACTTGCACACTCTCCCAATTGTTTTTCTGGGCAAAGTTGAGTATCAAATGATTCCGTGTCACACGCATAAATCGCCAGAATCACTCAACAGATGAGCTGTCTCCAGCCACCAGTCCTGGCTGGGAAGATTAAACAGAAAAATACCTCTCTGCTTCTCCCCAGCACCCAGAGCCACACAGACACACACAAACACTCACCTCTCCTTCTCCGCAAAATCATTTTGTAACTTTTGTTCCTTTTCAAGGGCTATGTTCTCCGCTTGGTTCTTCAGGGTCTGTTCATATTCTCGGATTTTCTCCTTAAGTGCTTTTATTGTAACCTCTGCAGAAAAACAATAGGGAAAGAATGAGTTTACACAGCTCCACGTGGTTCCACAACACAAGGCTTGCTTTACCCTGTAGGCTCAGTGTGTTTTAAACTTTAGCTCTTCAACTCTGACACAAAATCAATGGATATGAGTCCCTTTGGAGACCTTTTACTCCCTAAATGTTAAATTGAACTTTAAGTGTTTAGGTTGAGAAGGATCAATGGAGTTTGCTGGAAAGCAGAGTGAAGAAGGTTCCTCTAACATGACTTTTATTAAAAAAAGAAGGAAAAAAAATCAATTGTAAAATATAATATCACCTTATTGACTAGTCTAAAATTAGCTCAGTGCTGAGTGAAGATTAATAAAGTCCCAGTGTAGGTTTAAGTATGCATTTACACACAGGACACTTAATTCACCTAACTGTGCTCATGCACTAAGAGGCAGCTCCACTATGGTTCACGCACAGATGCAATCTCACACTAATTGAACACATATCTGGGATACAGCTCTGCTCTGCTTCCCAGCTGATGAGAAACTCGCCAGTTGGGATCCAACTGCTGCGTTAACAGCAGGCACTGGAGCTCTGCACGTCCCAGTCGCTGTCTCGTCAACCATACCAGGGTTTACACAGAAAAACCTACTATTTTAACTTTCTGAGGTACTTGCAGCCTTCCAGGGAATTTGCAGAACCCTTCCCTAAGATAAAGGAGCTCTCCTGCATCTCCCCATGCCCGGCAGTGCATGAGAGCAGATGCAGAACCTGCAGAGTTACAGCTCAGCATCTCCTTACGTGTCCCGAGCTGTTCCTACGTGAAAGCCCTGTGATCCCACCCACAGGAAAGGACTGAATCCTTATAGGGCTCAGAAGAGGAAAAGCAGGACATCCACCAGAGTATGCTTTGTAACAATAATGGAATTTGGAAAAAGCCTTGGACTGCCAGAAGACTCAAAGCAGCAACACGGTTCAGAGCACTCACATCGGGATGCAGGGGGGGTTAAAGACATCAGCTTATTAACAGATGCCATTAATAATGCTTGAGGAAAAAATAAAAACTTTTGGACAAGAGAAGTTTCATATTCTACAGAATCATCCTAGGAAGACTAACTCTGATATGAAAAATAGACCCTACGGGCTTGGGGGAAAAACCCCTCAACAATATCACACAAACCCACACGTAATCCTTTCAAAATCCCGATGTTGAGAGTTCAGCATGGAGCTGTGAAGCAGACAGGAGGTATCTGGTGACATGATCTGCTGTCTGGGCACTACCAAAGGCAGCTTGGGCCAATGTGACCACAAAAAAGTGGGGGAAGAGTGCTAAAAATGCTTGCCAGCAAAGCAGCTGCCTCTGCCTGAAGGAGCAGGATTTTGCTGGCTGTGCAGAAATCAGCTGAGGCTCATTACTGAGTAACAGGCTGTGAAAAGGACACGTCACTTCTTTTTTTTTCTTAAGCAAAGGGAAATTCTTCCCTGAGATCCGGGAAGTCATACAAATCCTGATCTCTTCCTGAATAAGCAAAGGATGCTCATCACACAGACAATGAGATGCTGCTCCCATGGGCAAAGGGTGCTGCACTCTCTCCTGGGGACACCTCTGTGTTGAGTGAAGGCCTTGTGGCCTTTGTAAAATCATGGCTCAGGCCTGTTACTCCAGTAGAAAAACACTGTATGAAAGAAACACAGCTAAATTAGGTGTAAAAAACCATGCTGTGTGACCATGGCGTGTACACACTGTGGTATATGGTGGTTAGTTAAATTATGTTTGTTATGCTTTAAAACTATGTAAACTGAGCAGCTAACTACTTAAAAAGGGAGGGTTTTTGCAATAAAGGCTCTCCTTTGCATCTGCCTGGAGAATATGTGTGGCTTCATATCGCAACACCTCTGCTCCAGGTATTTTCAGATATAAATCTGCAAAACTGTTTTGGTATATGGAGAAGCAGAGAGCAAAATAATCCCATGGAAATGCACATAATTGCAACGTGACTACACTTCAATGTCTAAATTACAAAAAAATTACAAAAACGAATGCAAGAAGTGCACAAATATGGGGGAAAATGTAACTTTCATAATAAAATCTGATTTTACCTGTAAGCACCTAACAATAGATGTGCTGGACAAGTGCAGCTGAATCCTCTACACTGCTTGAAGCACTAAGTGCCTTCTTCAGTGCTCAGGTCAGCTACAGCTTGTCAGGCACTACCATTTATACCAGTTTTGGAAGAAGTTCTTACAGGCACCGTAGAGCTCATACCAGCCCTCCAAACAAAGAGATTAACTGATCAAAGCACCCTTAGCTAACAACAGCCTTTTCCCTGGATAGCTTATTAATCCCTGTTTGAAACACAGAGTAAGACTACTGCACTGGAGTGAAAAACACCACAAAGGCTACAGTGGGAAAATGGAAAGGAAGTTCCAGCACACCAGGGAAAATCAAAAATGTCACTTTGTGAGTAGTTGGAGCAAAAAACTCTACAAGTCAAGAGTTTTTCCATTTTGTGGGATGAACCCCCATGTCATGCTTGGATGTACTGGATGCACAGCCTCAGGAAAACTCTGCACAGTGAACTGCAATGATTGCACATTTCCAGCAAAAAATACAGTCTTGCTTAGAGCATTACAGTTCCAACATGACATCTCCTGCAGTCCAGCCCAAGTCCTGGCATGCTGATACCTGTCCTCTCCAGGGGTCACACCCTCTACGTTAAAACAAAATGTATTTCAAAATATGTAACTGAATAGATGTTCCCTCAGCAAAAAAAAAAAAAAACAACTTAGGTGCTAATGCAGCTTTCAAACGTTACTTGGGTGCAACAGTTCCATAATATAAAAAATAAAATCTCAATTTTTCCAAATACTGAGACAATTTACCTTTCCACCATCCAGAACTGGGCATTAAAGATGGAAATGAAAAGCCCTGTGGATAGGCAACTAGGCATACTGCTGAGAAAATTTTGTTTTCTGGTGCAGGAAACTTTATTCTGAATCACAAGAAAACTTGATGCTGACGAGTCTTTAAATCTCATTGAGATTTTCATGTATTTTCATGTACTTTAGTCTCATTAAAACTTAAATAATTTAACAGTAATAGCTTGTATTTACATTGCTCTATGGATAGTCTCTAGAGTAAAAATAAAGTGCATATGCTGAATGTACTCCAGTAGTACATTTAGATAAGGAAAAACAGTACAGAAAAAGTTCCATTTTGTACAGATTCATATGTGGGTATAAAATACCGAATTTTTGTGTTTGTCTGTGCAAGCTGCACATCCTGCAAGTACCAACACCCACGTTCAGCCTGATGTCAGTACCAGCACTGCCTCTCAGAAATGTCACAAATAACGTCAGTCAGGTGTAATTTCCAGTGCTGAAGGCTACAACCAAATATGCAGAATAACAACTCCATCCTCTGACTTGGTGCTACAGTGAATGAAACTTTTAAGAAATCCCAAGAGTCTGCCCAAAGCCACATCTCCACACACAAATACAGAAGTGGCTCTAATAGACTACTGTATTTTTTACACTGAATTTCAATGTTACTGTCAACTCTAAGAAATAAAACTGAATTCAATCCCTGTCTTCAAATTTCAGTGTGCATTACAAGGTGATAATATGGTTACAACCTACCCTGATTTTTCACCTCGGCGAATTCTTTATTGTATTCCTCCAGAGTTTCCCTAAGTTTCTGGTTTTCTGTTTCAATATCGTGCATACGTTGAACCTTCAGCTGAAGCTGCTGTCCTAAATCCAAGGCTGGAACAGGATCTGAAAAAGAAACAGTAAAATAAAATGTAACGGAACACTTCTGTGACCCGAGCAGTTCAGAGCACAAGTGTCCTTTTTTCTCCATTTTGGTGCCAGCAGGGCCCTACTTTGAGTTATTAGAACTGTACATTCCTCACATCATATATCCTGCAAACTTCAAAAAAACAGAAAGATTTCATTCTATCTATGTTCCCTTTAAATACAGAGCCAGGCTGAGAGGGCTGGGGTTGTTCACCTGGAGAAGAAAAAGCTCTGGGGAGACATCAGAGCCCCATCCAGTGCCTAAAGGGGCTCCATGAGAGCTGGAGAGGGATTGGGACAAAGGACGGAATGACAGAACAAGGGGGAAGGGCTTCCCACTGCCAGAGGGCAGGGTTAGATGGGATATTGGGAAAAAATTCTTGGCTGTAAGGGTGGTGAGGTCAGCACAGGTTGCCCCTGGAAGTGTTCCAGGTCAGGTTGGATGGGGCTTGGAGCAACCTGGGATAGTGGAAGGTGTCCCTGCCATAGCAGGGGGTGGAATGAGACTTTAAGGTCCCTTCCCACCCAAACCATTTGTGATCCCATGAAATGTGGACATGGCTTCTTCATCCTGGCACTAATCCACAGGAAAGTGTTCCTGGCTGCAGACAGCCATGATACAAAGAGAGTTTTAAGTGTTTAACTGGCATATTTTTTATTGCAAAATGAGAATTTTGGGGTGAAAAGCAATCAAACTGCACAGCTCAGTGATAGCTACTGTCCCCCACATGCCTCTGCTTGTGCAGGAGTGAACTTCTGAAGCAAACTGTGCCCTCCTGCACAGCAGAGCTCAAACAGGTTCTGTGACCACGGAGATTTGGGTGATACTTTTCCTAACTGACAGATCAGTAATAATGAGAAATGCGGTGTGGATGTAATCAACTCCATGTACCTTGGGTTTGGATCTCTCTTTTTCTTACACTATTAATCAAATGTCCTCTCACTATTAATTCTCTGATGCTCATCCCCTTCTGGTAAAGAGGGTTCTCAGCACACACCTGACATGTGCACGTGTGATTTATTCCGGGACTTCTTCCCAGTCAGGATAGGAAAACTCTGGAGTGTGATGGACTTATAAAAGATTATTGAATATATTTCTGCTATGGGCGCCAGCATCTCTTGTGAAATGGCTGCAAAGATTTAGTCTCCTGTTGAGGAATGCTAAACACCAAACTCAGTGGATCAACAACAGTATATATTAGGGAGTTCACTTAATTTTCAACCACCACAGTCATTAATTTTTCAGACCACCCTCAGCTCCAGTCTCTGGAAACACATAATAAGTCTATTGTACCTCTGTTAACACATTAAGCATGAGCCTGTGTGTTTTTTCAATATGCCAGCGTTGTTGCATAGTTTATAAAAGAATAGCACTGGGTTATGTTGAGCTCAGAGACATTCTAAGTAGCAGCCTGCTGCATTTTGTTACTCGGGTTCTTCAACAGCTTATGGCATTACCCTGTTCATAATACAAAATCTAGGTTGCTTGTCATCTGTTCTCTGTACATACATAGTTTATGACTACATAGCTTTTTCATTTATGCTTTTTAGGCCAAATACTTTTCGTTATTATTATCTGTATTAAAATATTTATAATAAATCAAACTTAAAATGTTATTGTGGCAGAGACAGGGGGGTACAGGTAAGGAATTAAATAGAGAGCTGAAGTGGCAGCAGTAGCACGAGCTGAAGGCTCTGCAGTATTTATGTATGGTCCAATTACGGTGTGGGCTGTCACAACATCCCCCTGCTCCCATGGAGGTCTGTGACCTTCCTCTGCAAGGAGCGTTTTGTCACACTCCTGCAGCCCAGCATCCCCCCAAAGAGCCAGCCCGGGACATTCATCTGCCCAGCACAAAGAAAGGCTGGATTGTCACAGGCACCACGAATTCTGTCGGGCCCGGGATCCTAAGCTTCGGCCATGGGTACTGCTATGGAATGATGTTAAAGTGCCACGATGAAAGAAACGGAACTTGACAAAACTGTGTGCACTTTTCTCCACCCTCATTTTAACATGCCCGTTGTAAAAAGCTGGGACACGCACAAGAGGTGTTTTGCTCCTAATATACAGGGCTTTTTATATTGAAATCGGTAAAGAATTAAAAGACAAAAATAACGCAGGCATTATAAAGTGAATAATGACTAAACCTTTAGTCAAATTTGCAAGCCCTGAGAAGCTTTATGTACAAAATGAAAATGCTTGCAATCTCATAATTATTCATCAGGACATGTATATTTAATTTAGCTCTATTAAAGGTTAATGTTCAAGTAGCAAAACAGTGGCAGAACAAACAAAATGTAAAAAAAGTCTCTGTGCATTAAACTTCCAAATTCACTAGAGCCTATTTGAAGGACTAATGGCCTGCAGCCACTAAATACTGCTGGAGGACATGTAAAAAAACCCATGGGTGAGGCACCTCTTAGATTTAATTTTATAAACTGCATTAAAGAAAACTAATCATTGTATGACAATAAAATGACCAACCAAGACATTTCGGGCAGAGAGAAAAATCATTTCTCACGGAAAGCTCCAACATGCTCTTTTAGCTTGAAAAACCTAAGAACCTGTTATTTCTGGAGTATTTATAAACACCAATTAACCTGAAACAAGTATAAACCTCACAGTCACAATGGCTTTTTTCTTACCTGAGTGGAATGGATTAAAAATAAATAAAATAACTCTCCTTTTCCCAACACATGCATGCATGGAGAAGCATACCTTTTTATATTAACCAGGTTCACAAAGTATGTTTCATGCCATTTAACAGGAGGTCACTGAATTTTTAAACAAGCAATGGACCAAAACTTTCGATTCATTACACAAACAACAGGAATACACGGCTCAAAAAAAACCAACTGGCCCTGGCTTAGGGAGAGAGGCAGCAAAGGAAAATGCCCTTTCTGTGGTCTGTAAGAGAGAAAAATCACCTCGCTGAACACTGAAATGTGGAAAACTTGTCACACAATATTCCCTTGCTTTGAATTTTCTCTTGTGAAATTCCAGCATTCCTGCTAGGCACAGGATATATAAAAAATTGAGAAAATTAGTAAAAGGGATCTGATCATCCAGAACTTCAAGAAGCATTTTGCAAGATCATTACTGCCCAAGAGTAGATTGAGATGTCTATTTTTACACTAAATTTAGCGCACTTTTTTTTTTGCTCGCTTCCTATTCTGCTCGTTTTTCCTAATCCACTTGTTGCATGCCATACCCACAGAGAAGCCCCTTGCATCCTGTGTTTGCGAGCAGCCCAGCACATCTGGATCCGATCCCTGGCGAGGTTTCCTCCACGCTACCGCAGCAGAAACAGCAATGGCTGCATTTCCAACCCGGGACCTGCAGAGCCTGTCCCTGCCTCTGCTTCCCCGGGGACTGCCGAGCTCTGGGTACATCCTCTGCTCACTGCTGGGACACACTGCACTGCACTGTCCCCTCGCACAGGAGCTTCTGTCCCCACTAAGGATGGACATGTCTCAGTGGACACAGACGTGAGAACAATTAATGTTACAAAGTGATTTTTTATAGCAGTTAATACTTCAGATCAAATGAGTTGGTGTGAGGCAGCCACAGCAACACCTCTCAGGCTGTTCTCACAACACACACATGCCCTGATGATGAATCTTTTTTCAACAGCAGGGCCAGTGAACCTTTTTCTTTTCACTGCTGTTTAGGCATGTAAACTACTGACTTCACAAACCATTTTAAAAGAAACACTAAGATTGATTTTGCCCGAAATACGCATTACATGAGCCAGCCCCTCACCGCCCTGGGTGCAGTGTTGAGTGTCACAATGTAAAAAAGATATAAAGCTGTTAGAGATGTCCAAAAGTGGGACGTGCAGATGGTGAAGGGTCAGGAGGGGCAGCACAAGGAGCGGCTGAGGGCACTTGGTTTGTTCAGCTGGAGAAGTGGAGACTGAGGGGAGACTCATCAGGGTCTGCAGCTCTGATCTCTGCTCTCTGTGACCAGTGAGAGGAGGGAATGAACGCTTGGAGCTGCATCAGTGGAGGTTTAGGTTGGGTATCAGGGAAAGGTTATTCCCCCAAAGGATGGTCGAGCGCTGAACGGGCTCCCCACGGAATGGGCACGGCCCCGAGGTGCCAGAGCTCCAGGAGCATTTGGACAACACTTCAGACACAGGCTGGGATTGTTGGGCCCGTGCTGTGCAGCGAGTTCGACTGATGATCCTTGTGGGCCCCTTCCAGCTCAGGATATTCCATCACTCTACAATCCACCCCCCACCCCACACATCGCTCAGCCCAAACCCGACCTCAATCCCCGAGATACAACAGGGCCATCGCTGACCGTCTGAACTTCCCAAGTGAGTTTTGCCGATGAACCCCCGCTCCTCCCTCACCCTGGAAGAAGCTCTCCGTGTCAACAATCCCATGCCGGTGTTTACACCGCGGGCGGTGTCGCAGGGTTGCCCTCCCTGGTCATTACGGCCACGGCTGCCCCCGCGCCCCTCGCCCGGTGACATCCCACTCCCGCCCGCCTTCCTTTTCGCCAGGGCACTCTGGGCTAATGTAATCATACGATTACATAATTAACCCAGCTGTCTCATTAAGAAAATCAACTGGAATTCAGGGCATAATTAGTCATACAGCAATTAGCATGCTGATGAGCAACTGATGAAAAGCTGTCTCGATATAGAGTATGCTGGGACCACCCTCGTTATTTAAGGAGAGGGGGGAAAAGCCCACCTCGGCTCATGGAAAAGGAGGTCCTGCGGGACAGGGAATGTTTAATGTTTAACCCTTCGGCCGTGGCTGCTGCTGCCGTGAGGGGTGAGGACCCCCGACAACACTTGAGGGGCTGATGGCGGGGTCTGCCAAACGGAGTGGAAAAACTGTGTCATTGTTTAAATGTACAATTTACAGCACGCGGAGCCAAATTACCCTCTCTCCCCATCTATATTTATATAAATATATATATATATTTAACCCCAGGGCTCCGGAGCGCCGCTCGGCGGGAGCAGTCCCGAAAAACGGGCTCCGACAGTCCCGGAGGAGGGGACACCGGGATCACACCGGGATCCCCGGAGGTGCTGCCCGGACCCCCGAAGTGACCCTCGGAGGAACCGCCCGGATCCCCGGAGGTGCTGCCCGGACCCCCGGAGGGAAGGCAGGGACGCCCAGAGGGGCCGCCCAGACCCCCGGAGGTGCTGCCCAGACCCCCGGAGGGAACGCAGGGACCCCCACAAGGGCTGNGAAAAGCCCACCTCGGCTCATGGAAAAGGAGGTCCTGCGGGACAGGGAATGTTTAATGTTTAACCCTTCGGCCGTGGCTGCTGCTGCCGTGAGGGGTGAGGACCCCCGACAACACTTGAGGGGCTGATGGCGGGGTCTGCCAAACGGAGTGGAAAAACTGTGTCATTGTTTAAATGTACAATTTACAGCACGCGGAGCCAAATTACCCTCTCTCCCCATCTATATTTATATAAATATATATATATATTTAACCCCAGGGCTCCGGAGCGCCGCTCGGCGGGAGCAGTCCCGAAAAACGGGCTCCGACAGTCCCGGAGGAGGGGACACCGGGATCACACCGGGATCCCCGGAGGTGCTGCCCGGACCCCCGAAGTGACCCTCGGAGGAACCGCCCGGATCCCCGGAGGTGCTGCCCGGACCCCCGGAGGGAAGGCAGGGACGCCCAGAGGGGCCGCCCAGACCCCCGGAGGTGCTGCCCAGACCCCCGGAGGGAACGCAGGGACCCCCACAAGGGCTGTCCAGACCCCGAAGGTGCTGCCCAGACACCCGGAGGGAACGCAGGGACCCCCAGAAGGGCTGCCCAGACCCCCGGAGGGAACGCAGGGACCCCCAAAAGGGCTGTCCAGACCCCCGGAGGAACCCCCCGGGCCCCGGCCGGCCCCGGCCCGGAGCGCGGCGGGGAGAGCGGCAAAGCCCGGCCTGGATCGCAGCGCGGGCGGATCGGGCGGCGGCCGCGGGTGCCGGTGCGGTGCCGAGGGGCTCCTCACACGCTGTAAAATCACCACAACCGAGGTCTTTCCGTGCCGTGAGACCCCCACAGATGGGCCAGGGGCTGCACAAGAGCCCAGCGCCCCGCTCTGCCCTGCCCGAGGTTCGCTCTCTGCTTATTCGCAAAATGTATTCATAGAAATCACAGAATCACGGAATGGTTGGGGTTGAAAGGGACCTTAAAGCCCATCTCGTTCCATCCACGCCATGGGCAGGGACACCTGTCCCTATCCCACTTTGTCGAACCTGGCCTTGGGCACTGCCAAGGGATCCAGGGGCAGTCACAGCTTCTCTGGGCACCCTGTGCCAGGGCCTCCCTACCCTCCCAGGGAACAATTCCTTCATAATATCTAAATTAAACGTCCTCTCTTTTACTTTGAATCTATTCCTTCAGTATCATAACATGGAGCTCCTGAAGAGCCTCTTCCAAAACAAAGGACTTGCATTTTAATAACCCCCCCTCCTCCCTCTTCATTTACAGGCCTGTAACACTGGAAACGATAAGAAAGCAAGTTATGAAACAGTGCCAGAACTACAGGGGCAATTAATAATTTATATCACTGGAAATGTGTTTCCTAAGGTTGGGATCTAAAAATAATTCATGGAAGGCAAGGCGTCTCTTTCAACACGACTGAATTTCTGTTACCCAAACCCCGCTGTAAGCAAAGCTCTCGGTGATCGCTCACCAGAAACGCCCACACGAAACGATAAGGGAGGGGAAAAAATAATAATCCTGCTTAAACACAACTTTATTAACGCGATTTAACTTTTTCAAAGAGCCAGGAGATCAGCCCTGCTGTCACAATACTTTGGTCACGAAGTAAAGGAAGTTTTTTTTTCCCCTTCCTAAATGCAACACTGCTCTTTGCAGGGAGTGCTCCTGCTGGAGAATGAACCCTGGATTACAGACACGGAGAAGCTTCTGATGCAGTAACTGCTTTTGTGGGAGACTGCATGTCTGAAAATAACCTGAAAATGTGTTTTAGAAAAAATAATAATTACATTGTAGCTTTTGAATATTCAAACACCTCACAGCATACTTAATTAATTCATTAATTATTCCCCAGAAATTTCAGGGGTAAATTGAAATAGCCTAGAGAGACTGAGACAAAGATTTCATGGAATAAATGATAGCTTTGCTCCTGTTCCCCTATGACTTTGGTAGCCCAGGGACAGAAGAGTTATAGCCGTAATTCCATTTGAAACAAAGCTCATCATCTCTCCAACTCCTCACTTCATAAAAACCATGAAAAGGTTCTTCCTTCAATCAAGAATTATACATATTTTCTTACTCCCCCATCCCACAGGACTGGGATCTGTGTCTTCCTTTTATTTTTTTCCACTTTTTAACACAGCATTCTCCTCACCCTCCGGCTGTCAGAGCGTTCTGTGCAGGCTGTACCGGGGAATTCAAAGTGCCCACAAGAGGGTGAGGGACTCTCATTTTCCTTACCAGAACCAAAAAAAAAAAAAGGCAAAAAAAAAGAGCAGAATCCCAAATTCTGCTGACCTCTGGAAGCAGCAAAGCCAGCCTGATGGGACCCCCCCCTGTGTGGGGATGGGGGAGTGGCAGCAGACCGGCGCCTTTCCTCCCCATTAATCATGGCACAAGTTCTCCAAAGCTTGCAGGGTTAAATGAAACAGCACGGGATGGTACACAGGCAATGTGACCACAATCATACAGATCCCTCCCAGAGTGTGGTCCTTACATCTTGTGGGCTATTATATAAAAAAATCCTTTATTTATCTCCCAGCTCGGGAATGGTTACTGCCAGAAAGATGCCCCAGACTGAGATGCATCACTATCCTAGTATCAAAAAAATCGCATAGGGCAGAGTAAATGATCGACTCCTTCATGAACTGCGCTGCAGTTTCCTCTATTTCCAAAGGAGTAAACAAAGTAAATCCTCAGCAAAGTTTTTAATATTAAACGTGGGGTGTGCATAATGGGTAGGACACTATTTGATGGCGCTATGTCAGCTGAAAAAGAACCTAATGAGTTACAAGAGAAACCACTGCAACTGAAAAGGCACCAGTTTGATTGTTAATGTTCTAGAAGTGGCCCGAGACGCTGGAATTTTTGCTCACACAGCGAGCTCGGTGCAAAGGACAGTTACAGAAAAAACACTTGTACTCCAAGTTTCATTTCTCCTACTTGGAGTTTATAAAAGAAAAGAGAACCTTCCACTATGTTTGAAAGCATTTCTGCCACGTTCATCCCTTTTTTCTCCTAAAAGCTTCTGAACAGACTTAGCACTAAACCCTCCTAAAGCTGGGGTTTATTCTAATTCCAGTTCACATTCCTACAACGGAGAAAGGGAAAGTGCAATATTTCCCCTCCCCACCGTGCTCTGCCTTTTGCTCTTGTCACTGGCCTTGGGGCTGCTCTAACTGCACTCCCTGCAGCAACAGCTTCGAGGGCTGCGGTGACACCCTGCAGGTGAACACAACCCCTTCCCGCAGGGATATCTGCTGGGATATCTCCTTCTACTGCACATTCTTCCTGCTCCTATTCACTGCATCCTTCCCCTTATCTGCACCTCTCCTCTTCCTTCCGTGCCTCCAGCCTACCAAGTAAAATAGGGCTTGACAACCACACAATAAATTTTTTAAAGTGTATGCTTTAGGGATATTTCTTCCTCTGAATATTTATTCCGGCTTTTACAAAGGAATTTATCCAATTATTAATTCAATGAGAAAAACTAGAGAAAAAAGTATGTGATCAGACAAGCCCAACTTCAAGCCATGTATTCAGGTAACTGAACTATTTTCAGTTATTTTGACATGGGTTTCAAAACAGAAGGATAAAGTGAATGAGTTCTAAAGATGGGAACTGGCCAGGACTTTGTGCTCCATCTGAAAATAGCTGTGTAACACTAACAGTGCTGCCCTACCAGCGTGCACTCACCCAGCACGCATCCCAAACTGCTGGAATCGGAATTCCAGCCCCACAGGGAAGGAGGCTGAAGTGATTGTGAGCCACTTGGACATTCCTCACCACTGGACTACCAAGGCTGGAGCAGCATCCCAGGCGATTCAGGATATTCTGGAAAATGAAACGATGGCAGCTCTGCCCCTCTGAGGACTCTGTTCAAATCTCCCATCTGCAGCCAAGACTTTAAACTGTTCCTCTCAACCCTACTCGGGCACTCTTTGCAGATTTGCAGAACAGTTTGGGGAGAATCACTAAATTTCTACAGTCCATAATTTTTATGGCACAGACTTCGCTTGCAGATTTTCCTGTTTGTGCAACTCCTTCCTTTTACCTGTTCTAAACACGTGGGTGAAGCATCATCAAGGATTTTGGCTTCAGGTGGGATCCACTCACCAGCTAAATCACTGCCTGCAGCCACAGGGGTTTATGGCTTTTCACTCTTTCAAGTATTAACTATGCTCAATTTTCTGCTTAATTTTATCAGATTTTCAAGTGTTTAGAAACACACCCGACTGCTGTGTTTGAGGGGTGTCTGTGCCACTTCTGTGTCCGTGAGCAAGTTAATTTTGCTTCCTTTCCCCCTAAGAGTACTCACTGTAATATTGTTTTGCTCTCCCTCTAAGGCTGAGAAAAGGCACGTTATGAATATTCATTTCCCTTGTACAGTCTGGGGCAGCAAAAACATAAACTTGTTCATTTTATGGGTCTGTCCTCTGTTTCATTCCAATATATTTTATTGGGAAAGGGGTGACAGTTTTGACACGTATTATTAACAAATGAGGAACTGCCTAAAATTTTTCACAGTGCAATGATAGCAAACATTTCTCAAAAACGGTCTGTGCTGATCAGCCTCAGTGTACCACAAACTCAGGGTTTACTATGACCTGATCTTGCTCTTTAGACAGTTTTGCCAACCAATTAACCATTATCTCAGACAAGAGCACTCTAAGTATTAACTTTTTCAAACTCTTTTTAGTGTTCTACTTTGGGATGTGCTTAAGCACAGTCCCTCGGAGTGAACCACTTTTCCTTCACCCCTCTTTATTATCCCCTAAATTTACATTCACCCAGCTCTCCTACAGGCAAGAAAAGCCTGGGGATGCCTAGGCTGAAATTTAGGCACATCCTGAGTCATCTGGGTCTGTAAAAGTCTGTATTATACAGATTTTCCTACCAGGGCATTAACCTTTCTGCTTAACATTACACTTTCCCAAAAAATCCAAACACCTCACAGGACGTACATAAACACAACAACTTCATACACATTTATCACCTCCAACATAAGCAGCAGATAATTTTTCTGGGAAAAAAAAAAAAAAGCCCAACCAAACCCGAAATCAAACCTGTTTTTCTCTTGTATCACCCTTTAACCTCAGGAGATTGATCAAATACACTTTAAATGGAATTTTCTCGTAGCCCAAACAATGGCAGTGCAAGTCAGGAAAGGGCTGTGAGTTGTAAATAATCAAAAGGCAATGGCTGATAACTGCAAGCACTGCAAATAATTTTCATTTCTGCCTTTAGAAGTAATTCCCTCACAGTTATTAGTGCTTTACTGATCCTTTATTCGGAAAGTACTTTGTGTTTCCTCAGCTAAAGCATTCCTTGAAAAAAGAATGCCCTACGCAGGGCAGTTGGAATTTGCAAGGCTGAATGGGGGTTGCATGTAAACTGAAATACTACATGTTGTGATAGGTGTGTGGAAAACTCCTTTGGAATGAGCCTACTCCTCCTTCAGACCCCTTTGTGAGACACAGCCCCCATGGCTGGGTGTGCAATTTATGATGGCAAGGAGTAAGGGAAAGATAAAATTTCCACTTCAGCCATCTTTCACTGTTACTGCTTTTGATTGTTTTGACAGGGCACATTAAAAAAAAAAATCCTATTTTTACCTTCTCTGTTTTTTGTTATACTTTCCTTCGATAGCAGGTCCTCTAGAGTTAAAAACCACATCACACACATTATATAGCACCAAATCTAATCACAGCAGAGACCTGGGAAGAGTCTCCAATAAAACCAAATGCACATCCCCTTTTACACCCCAAAAGTCGTTTCGTTTCCTCATGAGAAAATTCCCATTAAGGAGAAACGAAACCCACTTCTGGCTCAGCCCTAGAAGGCAGCACAGCCCCTCCAAACCAAGAGCAAACGGTTTGTGTTACCCTTCCCTCACTCTCAGAAGTTGTTATGCTGGAAAAACTCTGTGTTTTTTTCCTATTCTATGCACTGAACCCAACAGGGTTTAATTGTGCCACATCCAGAGAGCAGAGTTTGTGTTTAAAAGCAGAATTGTTTTTTCTTTGCCTACACAGGAGCAATAGTGAGACAAAACACTGAGCAAATCCACCAGCTGTAAGTGCAATGATCCACTGAGCAGAAAGAAAACTCTATTTAGCCACTTTATCCAGACACTGACACTTGGCATTCACTTGGTCTCCACGTTTTAACTTTTACTTGAAAATTACAGTGAAGTTTTAAAAAAATAGTGAACACCGTTCCTTTTTGAAATAAAAATCTTTAGCATTTTTAATGCTTACTGTTTTTCCTTTAAAGATTTAGGGGAAAAAAAGAAAAAAAAAAGACTATACTGTTTCTGCAAGGCAACACTGCTCCTCCGGCATTTCAACAGCACAAGTGGGTCACTTTAAGTGCTTGCAAGATTAAGACCCTAAAAGCCAAGGGTGCTAACATAATACACTTATTTTATAAAACTGAAGACAAAGGAATCCTGAACAGATGGAAGAAGGCTTCCTCCAAACAGACCCAACCTCTCTTTACTTCAAAATAAATATATTCACATCATTTTTAAAGGTAAGTTTTGACAACCGTGTTGATTAGTGCAATTCATGTGGCAGCATTCGCTTTTCCCTTGCTCTGTACTGCATACTGAAAATAAGGCAATTAAATGAGAAAATTAATTCCATTAATTAAAAATGTTCAGTCTCAAGCAAGACAGAATGAAATTGAGAATGTTCAGTCTCAAGCAAGACAGAATGATCTGAGTGAGAATTACAGATGTATAAATGTACATAAACCAAAATGTTTTCCTTGACATGTACTTTCCTTTAGGAAGGATAAATTCTGCAGCACAAAGCAATGATAATGCTATTTTAACAGCATCATAAAGCTGGAGAGAGATATATAAAAGGTCTGTTTTATCTTTTAAAGAGAAACCCCCTGATGTACATAGGAAAATTTACAAGTAAAATACCACCATTCCCACAAATTCCTTACTGGTGAGCCTGACTGGAAACGCTGGTCAAGTCAGGAAAGAAAATCATTAAACTTTGCTGAATCCATAAAGCACTGTAGCTGGAGTTTCAATACAGATCATTTTATAGTAAAATTAAAATAGAAGCCCTTTTTAATTATATAAAGTGTGCACATTATTACTGAGGAGAGAAATACACGCTTTCCTCAAGAACCATAAAATTGGCTGCTGGGAATTAGACTTCAGCTGCAATTATTATATGGTCCTATAAAGGATATTGAAAGTCTGATAAAATTGCACCCGTGTCATGTAACAGCGATGCTTAATGCTAAATAACCACTCTGCAGCATTCCAGTCATAGCTTCCCCCAAACATCATCGCTCCCTTCTCAAACCAAAAAGAAAACACAGCAGGATTGGGAAGCTAAAAGTGTACCTAAATATTTGAAATACCAAATGAACAGGTCAAAAGATATGTAAAGCCACACGGAGGCAAAGCAACACATGTGATAAATGAATACTGATGGCTGTTTATAAAGGAAAGCTCTCCATGGATACCCACCCAACCCTCCATGGACACTGCCCAGCCCTCCACGGATACTGCTCAACGTAGCAGACTACACAGGATGAGAGGGATGTAAAAAAGAGCAACACAATGAAGCAGAGTGACAAAGACCAGTGCCACACATTCCTCATGGCTGCCTTCCTTCTCCTGTTGTAAACTGTGAGTATTTGTTACGCCTGCACACAGCTGCAGGAGACTGGTTGGACTTCTCCTGGAGAACTTGGAAATTGCTTTTACCTCAGACCTCCAGGTAAGAGCATGGGCCTAAAACCTCGAGATATTTCTCATCCCACAGACTCCATCACACTCCCAGCTCAGCCAGGCTGAAGTTTTTATGTGCATTAAGAATATTTCTGTGACAGGTGACATAAGGCACGCGCTGGGGACAGTGGGGCAAGAGAGAGGCTGTGGGGTATGGGAGCAGGGCTGTAAATTTTGCTCCTGAAAATGGAGGAAAAGAGAAAACTCTCCTACAAAGAAGTCCTGACAAAGTCCCTCAGCATTTCAACAGCACAAGTGGGATGTAAATCCTGCCTTCTTCTCCAGGCTTTGGTCTGATCTGCTGCTCAGATCCCAGCACCTGTGATCGTGCCAGGCTTCAGAAAGAAGCCTCTGCACAAGAGCACACGAAGGATCTCACACAGCTCTTGTTTGACACCACTTCTCAGTCGTGAAAAAAGCCAGACTGTTCCAAATCAAACCTACTCAGCTCCCAAATTATGGCAGGAAACTGCACTGTGTGTTGGGACGGAGATGGAGGGGCTGCAGTGCCTCTCCCCCGTGCTCACTGCTGGACTCCCAGGCTGCAGATATGTCGGGAATGTTTTCATGGAAGGGTTTCTTTCCAAGCCAGAGCTGTGGGTGCCCATCCCATGCCCACACTGCTCCTGCCAGGCAAACAATGGTCAGGACCCTCACTGAGTTATCTGCTCCTCTCATGGCATGGACAGGTGGGCAAAGGGAGCTGTTCTGTGTTCAGTGGAATGTTACTGAGACTCAGAGCAGGAAATACGTGAAGGAAAACTCACAGGCCACAGCAGAAAACCTAAAAACAACATTTCTGAGGCAGTTGTGGCCCAGGAAGAGTGTCCTGAATCTCTGCATCCCTACAGAGGGGCTGGACAATGGGCATTGCTCAGCTATGGATGGGAAAGCATAAAAAATTACATTTGTTAGCTCATACTGAGCATCTGAAAACACTACTAGTTAATCATTAAACTAAAACATTAAAAAATTTGTTTCTTTTTGAAGCATGCATGAAACATGCTCCTTAAATGGTGAAACCAGTAAAGGCCAGGGTACTATGAAGCCTTAGAAGTATTTAAAAGTATTAATTACACCTCAAAACCCCTCTTGAGGTATTTTGAATATTATATATAAAGTTAATGTTTTATAAAAGCATAAAATGACACACAGAGAGCCATGTGCCAACAGCTCAGTCAGGCCAAGATGTGGCAGTGGAGACTTGGGCTCCTCACACCCTCTCAGCTGTGGGTACAGTTGCAAAAAGAAAAATCTGTTTGGGCAGCTATTTATTTAGTATTGGGGAAAACAAAAAAAAAGTCAACTCCCAAAATGTAAAAAGAAATGAACTGAAACCAAATGCCAAACAAAGAAAGTTCGGATGCCAAACAAAAGGGAAGTTGAAAACACATACAATAAAAGCCTTTGAATAAAATTTATGATCACACTTACAGTGCACAGAACTGAAATTTGGTAGTGATTTATTTTTCAGTAAGACTTTTTCTTTTGTTTTTTTTGGAAGGCTGTTTTCTCTATCCTTTAAAAGTACAATTATTGCTGTTTCTTGGTGAAGCTTTGAGATGCTTTTTTTTTTGTTAAAATTGTCTGCACCCTCTAACAAAGAAAATACTGAGGATCACACAGTGTCATAATAATATAAATTGACTCATACAAAAACATTAACATGTAAATGCAATGAGAAGTCATGAAATGTGCCACAGTTAAGGTTCTCTCCATTAGAAACAATACAGGAGTGTATCAGTTCCAGAACAAAACCATTGCTCGTATTTATCTTATTAAAGATAGGAAAAATGCCCAGTAGCATTCACACAAACACAAACCATTAGTTTCTCAGAATAAGGGAATAATTTGCTTACCTGGAACATCAATTAATCTCTTATAAACATTCAAGAAGGCTGCCTCTGCTTCTTTGCTTCGTTTGCCCAATGCATCAATCTAAAAGAGGAGATGAGAAAAGAGGCTTCAAGACTTGCTCCAATACAACTCTCGTACTCAGAGCTATAAATATAAATTAATAGATTTCTTGTAAAACTAGTAAGTACATAAAAAGGGAACCCAAGTCTCCTGTGTATGGCTCCTATAGAAGCAGCCTTAAAAGATTGTTCCTTCCACATTTGTACTGAATATAATTTAAAGTCCATTTTTCAGCACAATAACAAGCCTCAATATTTTTATGAACCTTTCCAACCTGCCTGTTGTGATTCTTTACTTTAAATCTGTATAAAAAGCCTGGTATTTGCCAGGCAGATTCTCTCCTCAACAACTGTTTTCCTTTACCACTTATTGAGATCTAACACAGCAAATGGAACCGCAGCCACTTCTGACGTCCCACTCTGCCTTTATTGTGGTAAATAGATTTTTCTACTATTTCCAATATGCCTGTGAGGGGATGAAAAAGATGAACTTGTTGAGCACCCCGTGATACTTAACACTAAATAACTGTGAATCTTCTACATGCAAAGAAGTTTTCTAATATATCTCAGGCACAGTCTTGAGTCTGCACTCTTGAGCTCCTCTGACCAGCTTCTCTTTGTGTTCTGTAACAGACACACTACTCATCTAAGAACTTGTTTTTATCATTTTATTATTTTCCCCTACGTCTGTATTTTCATCTAAAACTCCATTTTACAGTGACAGGCAGCTTAACGGCTCTGACAATGAAATACTTATTCCACAGCAACGTTTTTTGGTAAACATGTATTTTCCTATTGTGCTAGAAACCAGAGGATTAACTATTACTATATATTGACAATAAACAACCAAACTGACTCAGGATCTGATCCAGTGAATTAATACTCCAAAGCAGAGGGACAGAAAAGGAAACAGGAAAGCCTGACACAGCTCTGTGGCAGCTTACCCAAATCAGGAAACCAAAGGCATGGAGATTATCGTTCCCATATTTTAATAAAAGGCAAGGAAGGATCTGAAGAACTGCGGATACAAAGGCCTGATATCAATTCTTCTGTGTATTTGAAAGGCAGTGAATATTATGGAACCATTTAAAGGTGCGGACGTCACCCTGGCCTAAAAAAAGGAAGGCCCTGTCTGAAAAACGTCCTTGAATTCTTTCTCTACATTATTGATTCGGTAGATAAGGCAGAAACAATGGCCAGAGTTTACTGTATCTGTATTTCAGGAAAGTATCTGATATTTTATTCTGCAGGAGGGGGATTTGCAGCACTGGGAAGTGTGTGACCAAGCCAGGGCTTTGCCAGCACTTGGGCTCAGGGTGCCAGGGAGAGGAAGCGTGCAGGGAGGAGGGGAGATAAAGCAGGAGGGTGCTGCGGGGTCAGCCCTGGTGCCACTTGTGTTTGCTTTGTACTGAAACACCTCTGTGAAGAGAAGGGAAAGATCTGGGGAAGGAGAGGGGGGTGATCCTACACCGTGGATGATTAAATAATACAGGGAGTCGGTGTTGGAGCGCAGTGAGGGACAGCATGGGGCTGGTGGGGAGCAGTGTTATGGCTGGGAGTGACTTGTAGGGATCATTAGGGGCAGGATTAGGGCCAGAAAACCAAAGGACAAGGACAATCGTAGAAATCACACAGAAGCACAATGCACAATGTGTAAGCCAAGAAAAGACTTGGAGGGGAGGAGGGGTCAAGGAGGGAAATAAGGACACGGGCAGCGTCCGCACAGCATTTGGCAGCAGCAGCAAGGAAATCTTGGGAGATACGGCGAGAGGATGGGAAGAGACGAGTTCTGGCAACACAAGGCTGTATTTAAAGAAATAAACCAATATTTCACTTACATCTCTCCCCAGGATCTGGATTAATTTATGGAGATGAGTGGAGGTGTGGTGTAACTGAAGCCTGACCTATTTGCAACTTATCAAAGGGTATTGGAAAAGTGATAAATGAGCATCAGATGTCGAAATGATGGAGGACGTGGAGAGCAGATCTAAATTCTCAAGAAGAGCTGGCCAAGCTGGTCTTTCAGAGTTTAGTGAGAAAGACCACAGAAAGGCACTGGAATACCCCAGGACATCCGATGTGCCACAGAGCAAGGGATTGATGGTTGTGAACAACCCACTTAATAATTTGAATTCGAGCAAATTCACAGATGGACTGATGCTCATTAGGGAACGAGAACAGAAGCAATTCGGAGAGAACATTTTCACACGAGGAGTACTTGAAATGAGCCTGTGGAACGAAGTGCCAAAGGCAGGGAGGCCCGGGATGTGTAAATCCATGCTGGGGAGTGTCAGGCAGCGCTCAGGGATGGGGTGAGAAGGAAGGGGCACCACCAGGGACACTTGTGCAGTTGAGCTGTTTCATGGGTGCACAGAGACTCTCTGAAGGCCAAACCACACCATATGTTACACTTCTGGACTTCAGCGTTCCCACATACAATTTTCTCTCGCTGCTGCTTGGCAGAGAGCAGCCAAATTTAAATTACTATTATTAAATACAATTAGCATTACAGCACTGATTCTGTACTGTATTTTGAAAAATTCATTTGCCCCTTTTATGAAAACCAAAGCATTTAAAATGCTTCAATTTCTGGGAAATAACAGGAGGGATTTGTTTTCCTATTACAGTTTTTCCACATTTTAATAAAGAGCATTTGTACTTTTATTCTCCCTAAGTATTATAAAAGGTATGGTTTATTTGCTCCTTACCAGTTATAGAGTGATGGAAATATAAACCAGATTTGAAACAACATCTTCCAGGAAGATCAGAGACTTTCCAAAGGAAGCAGTTTGTAAATCACAGGTATTTTACACCTTTTTTTCACCCCCAAGTTCAAAACCAGAATTCCAAACAATCCCACCAGGCAGAAATATGGTTTTATGTTTTAGTTGTTAAAAAAATCAACCTGTCTGGTTTAAATTTCTACTAAAAATTAGCACTGAAAATATTTTATATCTTAAAATAAAATTTAGAAAAAGCACCATGGCAACTTTAACTGGAATAAAGAAATAATTAAGCATGCCAGCACCCAGGTGCATAAGGAAATAAGGAAATATGGGAGGAAAAAGACATTAAAAACAGCAAAATAGAAATGAAGTCCAGAGAAAGGGGAAACAGAACACTGAAATGACATGGAAACATTTGGAAGTTCACTGAAAAATTTTCAAATCAAAGTAAAATCGGTTCAGGAGCCGACAAGGCTGAGCTGCAATCAGCTCACATTAAACAGTTGAACTACATTATAAAACTCTTGCTGAACATTTTTATTTGACTCTAAAAACTTCAGGGACCCTGAAAGAAGTCAACTTATAATTACACTCGCGTTGTCTTGACACGAGCTTAGCTCCAAATCTTAATTTATCTAAACCAGGCCCCATTATGTCTTCTCTGAGCAGAAAGAAACAACAGTGACCTCTGTATTCCCCACCACCCCCATAAACATATGTTCACTTTTAAGTTTTGGCATCCTATTTGTCTTGATAATACCACTGGCGCTGCAGTGAGATAACAGAACTGAGACACCAGGAATCCTCCCTGCTCAGCACAGCCTTCATCTCACTCTTCATCCCTAAAACACTGCCGGAGCTACATGGAGGAGCTGCAGCTTGACACCGGGCTGGGACCAGTTTTCCCTGTATCCACCTTGTTTTTCCAGGTCAAGTGCTCTCCTGAGCTGTTGCTCAGGGTACCGAGGTCTCCCTAGAGGCTGAATGTCTCCTATTCCCTCTCAGAATCGTCTCCCTCCAACCTGCCCGTGAAGATCTCCGTGGTCTGATCCCACTCTCCACTGCTTGTTGCCTTACACTACTGGCTTGCTCCCCCAAAAGCATGGAGAGCCTGGCTCAGGAGCACTTGGTCCCAGTCTAATACCCACTGCACCTGGCTAAAATCAAAATATCATCAATGAAATCCACAGATTTATCTCCACGTTTACGTAAGCACCATAAATCTGGCACCTACGCCAGGGAAGGTGCTGAACGCAGTTTTATCTGAACGTTGCCTCTTTCAGCTATGTCCAGCCAAGTTCAGAAAGATAAAAGCAAAGCCTGTGGCTTTAGTTTGGAATCTGTCACTTTTTATGCAGTAGGAGATTTCAGCATTAATTCAAGTCTGATGTTTACTGCCCCCAATCTCCTGAGCACAGGTCTGCAGGGCTGGGATGCTCTGGGCTGTCTGAACGTGGTATTACCTCATGGGCTGCAGTGAGACTGAAGGATGCACAACTCTGTTCCTGAATTTAAAGATGGAACAGGATGATGAAGCCCTCTGCAAGGAAGCTGGACTGCCAGATGCCAGCACATCCTGCACTGACACTTAAATTCTCTGAACTGATTGGTATCAGCTCATTAACACATTTCAGAGCACGAGATTGGCACATGTGCTGCTCGTCTTGGATCCACTTGGATCACTCAGCAGAGCTGAAGTCCAGAGGCTGAGTCCAGCATCCCAAAGACAGCTCCTTTGGGAGGGCTCCCAGTGCTGTGTCTGCCTGGCATTACCAAGGCATTGGTGATTTACTCTCAGTACCACAAACCCAAGTATTCACACAACTCTGCTAAACAGGAATTTTGCATTCCCAGCTCTTCCACTTACCTTCAGTTCTCCAATTTAATTCTCACTCTCATTAACCACCTTAACATGTCTTTTACTGTCCTGCACGCAATCTGGAACTAATTTATCAAGTAAAAAGAAATTATTTAAAAGAGAAGTTATTTTTCTGATCTGATTTTTAATAAATGGATGCCTTAAGGAGACACCCATCCCTCTTCCCTTACACATCTTCTGTCGTATTGTTTTGCATCACGAAGTTTTTCCATTTGTCTTCAATTACTTCAAGTTACCAAAACACCATTAAGAACTGGAAGAACCATATGAAACAAAGGGAAAAGCATGAGAACAACTCACTAAAGCACTGCTGTTTAAAGCCATGCTGTATTCTTGAATAACTGCTTTGGAATCAAATGGTGGCTGCAGCAGGATTATTAATGCATCAGTCTTGTTTTGAAGCCTTTACAATACAATTGGCTTTATTTCCCTTTCTTAATACCAAGAGATATTACTAAAAAATAACACTGTAATTTACAAATTAATAAAAATACATAGTTCACCATCCTTGTTAATTTATTTTGCCACTGACAAAAGAAAAAGTAAAAAATTCTTATTTTTAGCTTTGTTGCAATTAAAACACTTTTGCAGTAAAATTAAAAAGAAATTTCTGTGCAGTTGCTTAAGGCATATGGTGTGGATTTTAGCTGGGCTATAAATTCTTTAATGGAATTAAGGACTTCACAGTGGATCCAATACCAGTGTGTTTGACAAAGCTGCTTGGGTTGGGACATAGGTACAGCACCACGAAAGAGCCTGGGAAGGACACATCTGCCTCACCAACTTGTTGGTTTAACCTCAAGTTAAGCAGAGAGCTTTAGGAAGGACTCGAACCCCTCAACTTTTCAATTCTGTTCCCTCCACTGCAAAACAGCTGCAACCTTGAACCCTTAAAACCTCCTCTTCCTTTCATGCCCAAATAAATGCTGATTTTCCCAGACAAACAACGCTGCCATCCCTTGAGGAATGTTCTCACAGGACAGCTTCTTGCTGCTTTTCCAATCTTTGATCTTCCTTCCCAGTAAAACAGCCCAGCCCAACATGCCTGCAAATATTGACAGCACAGCCACAGCTCTGATTAAATCCTGTTTGCCAGCCTGCCTTTGGATCAGCGGGTGTGCTGTCCCTGCTGGACCTCTCCTGGAGCCTTGGATAACCCCATGTGCCTCCCTCCCCACCTCTCTGCATTTCAGAGCAGGTTTCCTGCTCTCACCCAGCTCCCAACCCATCCATGGGGCAGGCAGGGAGCAGCCCTGCTCCCTCCTCCTGCCTCTGCCCTAGCATGGTTCAGCTCAGTGGCTTGGTGAAAAACTAAGGAAGGAGAGGAAGAATTTATTTTCCATTGTGCTGGCAAACTGAACTGACTCATGCTGTGCATTTGCTGGGCTCAGCACGAGGGAGGAGGTGGGGATCCAGGGCTGGAGCAAGGACACCCCACAGCATCAGTCCCTCACCCACACGACTGGGAACAGCACGAAACCAGAGTGACAAGGAAGGGATGGCAAAAGGAGGCTCAGAGTGCCCAACGTTACCAAAATTCCCTTTTATTGATCAATCTTTACAGTCTGAAAGTGTCTATTAACTTTGTTAGTGTCTATATTAGTTCATATTATACACTCTGATGTAATGACACAACTTTACTGGAGTCTTTGTTTTTCATGCTCAAGTAAAAGAAACCAAAGGACAGCCTGGTCCTGGAAATAAGCACTTTGCTCATGGAATCTTATAGCTGTCCATGACTGATAAAGGATACTCTTGAACACCAAGCTAATGCCAAGATCCAAGATCCTCTGACACATTATTTAAACCTTCACAGTGTTTTCTGGGGTCACAAACTACTAACTCCAGCAAGGCTGACCCCAGGGATGCCTGATCCACAGACAGGCAGCAGGAATGCTGTGGAAACAGGGATGATTTGCAAAGTTTTACTCCAATTAGTAAGTGTGGGTGCTAGTGATTAGTCAAATTGTGTTGTACCTGAACTTTAAGGAGTGTAAAAACCTTGTGTGAAACCAGATACGGGGTGCCCCAATTTGGCTGCACAATGAATAATTATTTACCCTTGTAATTCTACACGTTGTGTCCCAGCCTCTCTGCTCAAGTCAGCACAGGCCAGTCACGAATTTTCCTAATGCTAAAAAAGCAAAACAAAGAGCAGACCTCTAAACAGGGGACACATCCTTCCCCCAAAACTGAAGGAACATCTTTCTACTGAATAGCTCAGCGAATCATTTGTTCTGTCACTAAAGAGGGAGATGTCAGAGCTTGCCAGTTCTGATCCTCGCCGTTCTGTGAGAGCATAAGGATGGAGAACATTTCCAGACACGGCCAGACCGGCCACGCTCAGTGTGGGAAATGGGGCAAGGAGGAAGGGGAGAAAGCCAGGGCAGAGCAGCCTGGGCTGTCCCACATCACTCCCAGCCTCCCAGCAGCAGGAGCTATGTGTAAGGTGAGTGGGAGCTCTCACCTGCCCGAGCACTCATCTCCTGCCTCTGAGCAGTGACCTGGAACCCAAAGTCACTCCTCTCCCTCATGGATGATTCAAACTTTTGTTTAGGTATTTTTTAAAAAATTAGGTCAAGGGAATCCATGCAAAAAGGAGCTCATTAACCACCTTTGTGTCAAATCCACCTGCACATAAATACCAGGATGCAACCTTTTCCTGGTGTTTTACACTGAGCTCACCCTCTTGCTTCTCTTTTATCACAAAGCAAGACCAGACACCAGCTTGTATGGCGCCTCGTAGTAAATCTGTAATAAATAGAGGTGATTCTGTAATAAATACAGAGATAATTCTGTATTTTGAGAACCAGGGACTGGATTCTAACGACATTTGGCAGAACACCTCGCCCGGCCCAGCCCTCCCATCCCCATTCCTTCCAGCACACTTCAAGCTCTCTTTTTTTTCCCTGAGGACGAGAAGACTCTCCTGACCCTGTGAGCTGCACCAGCGCTGCCTGTTGGAATCCTGAATAAACTGAATCTCCCACCACCGTTCCCATTCCCCCTGAGCGTGTGGCAGCGGCACAGCGCGCCTCGGTACAGACAGCCCACCAGCTGCCAACAGGAATTTCAGCACTTTGTCAATTATGTAAAAATAAGAGGATTTGGGCTGATCCTTCCCTAAGTTACCCTGGTAGTCTCTGCTCTCTTGGTACAACTTGCCTGCAAGTTGGAGAGGAACCTGCAAGAGCTTCAGGAAAAAGGTGCACAGCGCCTGTCGCTGCTTCTGGTGGGATGTGTAAGGTTTGGGACTTTGCCTGTTATTCTCATAGCTGAGAGCTGGCCCAGGAAGGAAAAAGAGATACAAGAGGAGGCACTCTGACTGTATTTGAGAGTGTCTGCAGTTCTGTCCCTCGCTGCAGTTCAGTGTCTCCTCTCAGGGATGCTTTTGGCCCTGCAGTAGCCACCCCACGTGCTCAGCAGGGAGAGCTTATCCGCCCGTGAGATGCTGGAGTATATTTAAATCACCTTCCTCAGGAAAGATGTTGTTTAAACTGCAATCAAGGCAGCCAAAAATAAATAAATAATCATTTACACACTTCTGTAAACAAAGAAATGAAAGCGCTGTGGAGCTGTGGTTACCCCAAGAGCAGGTCACGACCTCTCTCTGCTTTGGGGAACAGAACTGAGATACAGAGTGGACTTTAAAAGAGAATTAACTGCCAAAAATACTCACTTTTGGTAAACAGAGGATTTTGATGGGACTTCCCTTGAAAAGCAGGGAGGCTCTGGGCCCAAACACGAGCGCTGGATTTTGATGTATGCTGTTGACTTCCCCAACACAGAGCAATTTGTAATAGCTTTGCCACGCTGTTGTTTTCAAAGCTCCTGCTACATCACAAGCATTTATTTCTGACCACAAAATTACATTTATTCAACAGAAAGCAGCTCAGGGTCTTTAAGAGGTTAACTTCTGGAGTGCTTGGCTGCTCTCCAGCCTCCCTACGAGCATCAGTGCTAACGCAAGGCACACAACAGCACCCAGGCTGGCCGTGATTAATAGAGTGCTGAACATGCTGCTTTCCACATACACACACTTTTCATTCCCTTGCTTCCATAGATCATGGACTTATCCTCAAAATATCTGACTGAAATTGAATTTGGCTTCTCTCTCAACCGTTCATTTCCTATGTTATGCAAGGTTATATCCTTTTCTGCATGAGCAGAACCAAACCAGCTGCAGCTTTTGAGAAGAAAATGTGTTTTCAATTATGAAGTTGGCCTGAATATTGAACCACAGTTCTACTGCTGCTCTAATTGAGCCATCATGGAGTGAATGTACAGGAAAGAAATTGTATTAATTAGGTTTGGAAATTTAACATAAGGAAATTAAAGGGGGTAAAATAAAAAAAAATATGAGTATCAGCTCAGGAATAGTCCTTCAAAATGCAGAAGGAACGTAGGTCTGAAGTGGTTTAGGCACACACATTATTAGAGTTCTCCTTCAAAGACATGATTAGTAGTTCCAGCACATCAAACTGATTTTCAGCTTCTGTTGTCTGCATATGGAAAATTATTAAATTACTCGACTGACCAAATTAATAGTTTAAAGAGCAATTCAGCTAATGGGGAGCCAGAGTGGTCTCATCAGAATGGCAATACCCTTAAAAGTACTTGCTCTGGGAGAAGAATATGAGAAATGGCTTTCACAGACATCAAGTCCAGCACGTTGTTTTGGAGTCTGTGCCTTAGAGGGTTCTCCAAATGAGGGATTACTGCATTACTGTTGGACAGTGCTCTTATGCCACATGAAAAGAATGCTAATGACCTCAGGAAATCCTTTCCCAGCCTTAAAATATCTGTCTGATGACTTCACAAATACGGATTCCAACATTAGATTTCCATACCACAACTTCAGTTCTGTAAATTAACATAGCTCAATAACCGCCATAGCTTTTTACTTTTTCTCTTTTTTCTAGATTTAATGTACAAATATCCATCCACTGATGCACCCATGGTAAAGCACAGTGACCCACCCAAAACACAGCTTATTCCTGTTTGCCAGGAGTGCCTTGCAAATTATATATAATAATCATGTCATGATTACATGATAAAGCTCTTTAACCTTTCCTGATTCTGTCCTGTATTTAGCCCAGCACCGGGAGAGCAAACCATTAATAAGTTGCATCCTCAAGTTAATGGCAAGAAATAGGAAAAGCAAGACTGAGATTTAAGATTAAAATGACAGGAATTTTACACTTCTGAAATTAATGACTTTTAACTGTCTTGCTCACAATAGCCTATTTACACCACCCAGACCTTAAATCTTCCAGGGAAGGCAGAAAAGTTACCCACAGATTTCAAAAGAACAATACCATCAGCTCTGAAGCAGACACAACATTCTGTTAAATTAGAAAACTGCCTTCAAATTTCCATTAAGATCCTAAATAAGGAAAAAGTACTATAATAAAACTATTCTCCAGTGATGAATTAATAGGAGCTCATGCTGAACTAGGAATGCATTTGAAAATTTGTAGTATGCTGAATTCCATTTCATAGTGCTTTTACTTTAACTCTTATCATAAAAAATCCAGTTACTTAACGCACTGAGATCTATACAAAAAAAGTTATTTCCAAGTACTAATGGAAACCGAGTATTTGATAACTGGAACTGTTTTTATCTGAATGAATAAATAACTACGGAATACAAAATGTTCCGTTTTGTTCAGTGTTTATAAATTCATATTATATAAAAGGGAAATATTGGGGGGAAATGTCAATATTCCATGTTCAAACTGAAGAGAAAAATTGGCTAAACTGACCTGTGGGTTTGTCTAAAAAAGCCAACTGGCCCCAGGTTTACCAGCAGCTCCCATAAATTGTGCTTGGGAGGGGACATAAATAGCTGAGCTTAACTTCCCCTCTCTCCAAGTCACATCAGGCTCACCCAGGCACAGTTCAAGGACAGTTTAAGTCAACTTGAGCTGACACATCTGTGCTGCTCCTGAGCCTGGCTTTGCTCTCCTGGCCTCTCCCTTGCACTGCTCTGAACCCACCTGGTGGGAAACTAAGCCAGCAAAAAAGGGGGAAAAACCCCAACTTTGTGTTAAACGTGGGATCACGCCAGAAAAAGTGCTGAGGAAAGGCAGGGGATGGGGAGCAGGAACACAGCAATATCCACGTAAAGCTGCTTAAATACCTTTGCTTATCAGGGAGCTGCCTCCATCCCCTGATCTGTTGGCCTTCCCTAGAGCCCAGAGCCTGTGGACAGTCAGCCCACCTGGGATTGGCAAAAGCCCACTTCCCTTCTGATGTGGAATCTAAGTTATTGTGCCATGCAAAAAGCACCTAATTCTGTCTGAGAGTAGAGTCTGAGCAAAGGATGGGGCAGCAGCAGCAGTGGGGGTGGAGACAGCAGTCAGGGGCAAAGATGTGGTGGAGATTCTCCCACAGGGAAATGGAGAAGCTGCATCAGGCAAGAAGCTTTCTCCTCACTTCTGAATGAAGAGCTGGTGGTGCCCCAGATGTGGTGCCCCAAAGTTCCATATTCCCACCCACGGTGCCTGTGGAGGCTGCTCCTACAGCATTCCCGACCTCCTGCTCCAGGACTCGCCCTAGAAAACATTTATTCTCCACTTCTCCACCTACCTCTGTTTTATTTACTCGCTGCCGTTGATCTATTTTAAAAAACCCAAAATCATAGAATCACTGAAAGGTTTGGGTTGGAAGGGACCTTAAAGCACATCTATCTCATTCCAGCTCCCTTGCCTCATGCACCTTCCACTAGAGCAGCTTACTGAGAGCCCCATCCAGCCTGGCCTTGAACATCCCCAGGGGCAAAATCTGGGGCTGAAAACTGATGTCTGTGTAGTAAAAGCAGGAAACCTCTTGCCCTATTCCTCCTCCCTGCTTACATCCCATCCCACAGGTACTGTGTGACCAAAAGTCCCTCTGACAACTCCTCCCAGGAGATTGAATATCACCTGACAGGTAATAAATGATTGCAAGGCAATCCCAGGGGACTGCTGGGGTGGGTGTCCTGTTCCCAGCAGTGTTGCTCCCTGAGCCTCTCAGGGGACAGGAACTGAGGCATCTCCAGTGGATTTGAAATGGAGAGAAGCCTATTTGCTTAACAAAACTTGTTTTTGAGATACCCAGAGCAGTCATCTCCTGATGTTTTACAAAGTCAGCCTTAACAACAACCAGAAACCAGATCTATATCCTGAACAATCAAATATAACTCAACAGAACAGGCTCATATCTTCAGTATTTTGATTTGTCTCCAAAACAAGATACAGTAATTACATCCATAATCAAATACCATAATTCACAGTTTAATGTGGTGCATTTATGTAGTCAATCATGATTAGTTCAGGTTTTTTAGGTTTCTGAAACCCTGTCTCGATTAGGGAGACTGGAATCACCAGCTCAGAGATTCAGCAGCACAATCTTTTAATATATTTGTGCTTCATTTACGTAACAGGGGATTTCCACAACAAGTTTTACTCTGGTGAGGTTGAATTTATACCAAAATAAACTTCACTTTTGTATCAGTGAGGCAAAACTACAGAAGAGGAGTGTGTGTGAGCCATACCAAGATAACAGGGAGCTGTCTCCACCAGGGAAGATCTAATGGGAGAATCTCCTTCTCTGTAGCCAAATTTAAATTCATGCTTCTTACTTGATCCTCAGACATTCCCCTCATTAAAGAACAGTGCTGAAAGCACACATACACTTTTCAGTCAGTGCATTGCAAGCTTGAAACTGAAGTGAAAAGGTTCTAAGAGCACTGAAATGCACTCAGAGCAATTTTAAAGTGTAAATTTCCATTGGCAAACGGACTCCTGCAAGTCATTCTTTGTTCTCACAAATGTCTATTGGATATATCAAGGACAAAGTTGTCCTGTTTATTTATTTCCAGCAATCCTTGGGAAATCAGGTTGAAAAGCAGAAAGTACCGTGCTGCTTTTAAAAGAGGGATTATTGCCTAGTTGGGACACAGATTTAGCAGGATGTAGAAGTGATCAGGAACACAAGCTTCACTAAGGGGAGCTGTGCACTTAAATCCCTATCCTGAAAACACACTCCTGAACTTCCCTGTGCTGATGGGAACTGCCACAATCTAAAGTCAGCGAACAACTCATGGATTGAGGAAGCGCTGGAACACAATTTTTGAGGGGCAGAGCTCTGTAATGTGTAGCAGTGTGAGCTCAAACCTCCCTCCACCACCCCACACAGGCACGGAGCTTTACAAGGACAAATGTAATTTCCAGCTCACTCCCTGACGCTTTCCGAGCGGCACAACCACGGCTCCCATCTGGCCACAGTGAAAATGGAAAACTCTAATTGGCCCAGCTGCCTTTGCCTATAGAAACTCTTCAGAATAACAACAGTTGGCTTTTAAACTCATGAGCACTCTGCTTCTGTGCCCTCGGTGAGTGCTGTGAGGAGAAACCCAAGTTGGAGCCAGCACTGGAGCTGATAAAGCTTTCTGCTGCCTTTCCAACAAACACCTGCCAGCCCAAGGTTTTCCATCAGCCCTCTGGAATACAATCTTTTACAGCTGAAAAGCTTTGCAGGGAGAACGATTTGCAGTGTCCTCATGTTTTATGAGTGCGCTACATTGCATTCATTAAGAGCTCAACCTGTAGGGTCAGTGAGGCCCAGCAAGCTGGATGTGCCACCTGGGTCCCTGCCATGGTGACAGGATGCTCAGGGGCCTCAGAGAGGCTCAGGGAGGCTCAGAGCAAAGTGATGTGACCAGTTCAGATTGTCCAGCACAAACCCAGTGTATCACAGAATCACAGAATGACCTGGGTTGGAAGGGACCTTAAGGATCATCTTGTTCCACCCCACTGCCATGGGCAGGGACACTTTCCTCTATCCCAAATTGCTCAGAGCTCTACCCAACCTGGTTTTAAACACTTCCAGGGATGAGGCAGCCACAGCTTCTCTGGGCAACCTGTGCCAGGGTCCCACCACCCTCACAGGAAAGATTTTCTTTCCAATATCCAACCTAAACCTACTGTCTGTCAGTCTGAAGCCTTTCCCCCGTGACCTGTCACTATGTGCTCTTGTAAAAGCTCCCTCTCATCTTCAGGCTCCCTTCAGGTGCTGACATTCCCTGCACACAGAAAATGCAAAGGGCTGAGCCCTGAGGGCTCTGTGCCCACCTGGCCACACACACACCCTGCCAGCACACCAGGCTCACGTGAAGCAGCACTGAAAACACTGTAAGAAGCAAAAGGAGCTCTTACCTCTCCCTGGAAACTCTTCAGTAACGGAGCTACCTGTTTGCGCAGGTCCTGGAAGACAGAAGCAGGATATTCCATCAGAAAAACTGGAAAGGACAAGTCATCATCATGTTTCTCCTGATGTTATTTTCAGTTCTCAAGTGTTACTTAAATTCTGATCACATTTTATGGCAGCTTTGATTAAAACAGAATTATACCTGGAGTTCACTTTGAGCAGGTCTGAATTTCCAGTTTGACATACACCTGCATCTGCTGCAAATGGTATTAATTATCTAAACCATGGTGGTGCTGGGTAGGCACTGAATGCCTTCAGTCTCCTAATTCAGCTGAAACATTAATGAGATTAGCAGTAAATGCCTCTATCTACCTCCACAGCAGCTACACCTCTGAACTTATGCCAAGGAAATTCCCACAAATGGAAGCCAGGCTTAAAGGAAGATGACTCTGGACCATCATTTCAACTAAGAGTGTTGCCATTTTGTAAAATCTCTGTTTTATTTATTATTTTCCCAAGAGTGCTCTGGCTTTAGTCATCAGAGAACTGGAGCACATTGAAGATGACAAGTATTATTTGCTGGTTTCTGTGTAACTCAAAATTGCTTCTTCCAAACTACAACACACTTAGTGCTACAGAACTCATTAAAATACTGCCCACAGAACTACTCTAAAGGTTTACAGCATATTTTTACTTAGCAACGGAGATAATTTAGGACAAAAAAAGGTATATTTATGGTACATAACATTTTCTATGGCTTCACTTCTAAGTTGGTTTGGCTGTAATTCACTTACAAATTCCATAATTCTTATTATGTGTGTGCCTGAAGAATAAAATCCAGTAACTCTGCAGAGGACACTGTTAGTCATGCACAGCCAGAATGCTGCATACCTGCTTTGGCCACTGACAAGCACAAGCTGCCACTTCATAGTGCACTTACACCTGGGAATAAATCTGGAAGAGTTATAAACCAATTACATGATGCTGCATCACTTTGGAGGGCAGCAGTGATGATGCTGCTGCAGGGAAAAGGTGGAATTCCCAGCCTTGGGAGATTTCCAAGGCTCAGCTGACCAGAACTAGGACTAAATGGGTGCTAAAGATGCATTTTTAGGGCCAGGTGAGATTTGGTCAGACTCTGGACAACCTCTCTAACGCTGAGTCCTACAATGCTCTGGGAATTCTGCCCACAACTGGGACAGGCACACACTGCTTCAGTAACCATGAAATCTTCCTACCTGCACGCAGGCTGAGCTACCTGAACCTTGTGCAGGGGGTCACAAAGACATATTTGAAGCATTTTCTCTACACAGAAAAGAATCTGTTGAAGCCTCGAGCTTTTTGGAAAAGAGGGTGACCTTAAAAAGTTGGGAAATTCTCTTTTCCAACACATTTACTTTTACGTCTACAGTCATGCAACATATTGGACGTTAAACCACTCACCAAAACACTCTCAGCCCTGGATTTAATCTGATTTTCCTGAAGGAAAAGTAGGCTTTTGAGAGAAGTGATTTTTGTCATTTAAATGACAAGTCATGCAGAGAGCTGGAGTATCAGGAGTTCTCCCACTCCCTGAGAAATGGCTTAGGGGGCCCAAGGCAAATGAAGCTATCAAAGACAAATGATCAGCCAAATTTCACTTCTGACATGGTTATTGCACTAAAATACAGCTTAATCCCCATCAAGTCAAGGATAATATTACAGCTTGCTGAGCTCTCTCTTTGGACCGAACCAAACTGTGCTTCTGTTCTTAGGCCAACTCAAGTCACCTAAATTTTTCCTGATGTATCCTGCTGCTTGTTTTGGGACAGAAAAAGGTTGGACACTGTCCTTGTGGATCACAAACATCTACAAATTACACTTCTACCAAAGCAAACTGGCAGGTTGAGCAGCTTTTCCCCACTCCCTGCCTCCTCAGGGACACCTGAGAGCTGTGCACATTTTAGAACATGTTTTCTTTGTAACCTGATGATGCTGACATTGAAGAAAGCAACAATAACCACTGATGGCAAAATAAATGCCCACATTCAAGGCCAAAATCTGGCAGAGGCGGTTTTAGTGCCCAGTGAAATTACAAACAGAATTAGATTTACAGCCCGGATACTGGCACCCTTTATAAAATCAGGAAAAATTATATTATCCAAGCAAAGCAACTTTTCTCAAAATAAAAATCTCAGCTGGTTGGAAATCACTGGGTTTAGGGCTTTTGTCCCTGATACTGCCTCTGAATTTACTGACTTGTTTGGCAGCAGCCAGAAAAGTCATGTCAGAAGTGAAGGCAGAAATAAAGGAGATCTAATCCCAGATCCAGAGACAGGAGAATGTCATCCTTGCTCCTGTGTCCATGGCAAGCCCTAGCCAAGATCCTGCTATTTAACTGCCTCCTCTGGCACACCCTAACTTCTGAAAGACAGGATTTGCAGCACTTTTTATTTCATGATATAAACTATGTCAAGGCTTCACCTTCATATTCACCCTGAATAATGAGGGATGTTGTTGTTGGCTGTTTGTAACAGAAAAGAGGGAGAGAAGCAGGGGGGGAAAGGAATAGAAGGAGCATCCCAAAGCCATGAAAACAGTTGGTGAAGCTGTCAAAAAGGGAGAAAACCTTTCAAGTGCATTCATTTAGCAAAGTCAGGATGCTGAACACTCATTCCAGCAAGCAGAACCTTACCAAGCAAAATTAATGCCATAATGGGAAAACACATGCTTGATTCAGACAGCAGCTTGTGGTGGGGGTAAAGCTGGTTTTAAAATATTTCCTGACAGAGGAGGAGGCAGCTCAGGGTGATTCAGCCCTGCTGGCAAGCAATGGGTTATCCCACTGCAATCCCTCTGGGGCGAGCCCAGGACACATCAGAGCACACACCCAAACGGGGTAAAATGCTCTGACAACTCAAAATCTTCCCAATAACTTGAAATTTGCTGCAGCTGAACAACTGAGACAGAGCATCCCACTGCCATTCCCTTCCCAGACCACACAGGCCAGGAAAGGCAACTGCAGGAATGTGATCCAGTATTTTAAACTCAGCCAAAGGCTCCGTGCAGGTGAGTGGATAAATGGCACACACCACAGCAAAAGGCATAAACACCTTTTTCACACCACTTTTTCTTTTCTCCCCTCCTTTCCTGGTTGCCCTTGGAAAGAGTTTATAGGAAAGAGTTTATAGGCTACTTTTATAATTCCTTCCTTGGCGAAACAACATCAAAACTTGAGACAGCTCACAACCAAAGGGAAATAAAAATAAACAGACAGAAGTCAGGAATACATATGCCTCGAGTCACAGCTCTGCTGGGGAGATTTATTTTTGGCAGTTTGGAAAAATTTCTCATCAGACTTTGTCTCAAAATATTACACTGAACTTCAAACGGAATTTTACCTTCTTTACACTAAATTGAACAGGAAGAAGGACGTTCAGTTCAGACCCAGGGGAATCTGCAGGGTTGGTTAGCAAGGACACCGGGTGATTTATTATCTGTTTAAAGTGTAGTGGCCTTTACTGCCTGGGCTGTGATCAAAACAGGAAAAGCATCCAGGCTCCAACCCTCACCCAGCTACCAAACCACTGCGGCCAAGCAGAACAGCTGAAAAGGGTTCATGCAACTGAACATTAAAACAAATTATAATTTATCAACACAAACACACTGAAATATTTGAGTATAGGAATACAATCCCATTATTAGCCTATTTTTCCATGCCATCTAAATACATGCATTCTTTCTCTCTGGATGATTTATCAGGGGTAGAGCAGTTTTCTGAAAAAGGCTCTATCACAGACAACTTCAGTATCTGATGAAGAGCCCATGAATTAGGATGCTGTATCATTATCTGAATCAAATCTGATGGCTGAAAGCTAATATTGCATTTCCTCTTTACAAGAGTAAAAACAAGGAGTTTATATTTTGATCAAGTAGCTAAACAATGAAATCTGAGTCCACATAATTTTCAACTCCCTTTCCATTCTCATTAAAAATAACTCCACAGAAAATAAACCAAGAATAAATCTACGTTAAAATCCTGGGCAACAAATGCATCTTTCTGACAACTAAACTACATTATTTATCTAGATCTTAATACCCTGTGTACAGTACAAAGGATACAGCAATGGTCAGGCTACCAACACTGTATTTCTAATTTACTTGAGGTCTGAAGCTATGCGAGCACCTTCTGATCTCCTCACAGGCCTCTCCATCTGATTTACCTCCCAAATGCTTATCTCTAAATGTCACAACAAGGGCCCTCTGACCCCATTTGATAAAGTGGTCCAGCAGGGCTGAGCCTGACCTACACACCTTTATCATCTCCACAAGCACCATGTTCCTGTAAAACAAAACAACCCCAAAACCTGGGCGAACATTCCAGCGTGGGCCTCCCGCGCCGCATTTCCTACCAATTGTTCTGTGTTTCGTCTGCTGGAGCCACGCACGGGCTGGGGAATGTCACTGTGTCTGGCACAGGAATCATAATGAGAAGCAGCCCACTGTTATCAGCGTGGGTGACATCACCAGTTCAGCTGTCACAACCCATTCTGGAGCAGCCTCATCACCGGTGAGATGCTGTGGCTGTCCTGCCGCCCTCCCCTTCCACGTCCCCTTCCCTGTCTGCCACATGGAGTAAGGCACTCACAAGGGCCCTGTGCTCCCAGTTGGCAGTGGCTGGACAGCCTGACTCCAGATACTTTCTTGTAAGAACTTAAAAAAATGAAAGAAAAAGAAAAAACCCAGTGCAGAACAACCCTCAGGACGTTGGGCTGTGCAGGAGGGTGTTTGTAATTCCATCAACACCTAACACCTCCCATCCCTGGACGTGTCCAAGGCCAGGTTGGACAGGGCTTGGAGCACCTGGGCTAGTGGAGGATGTCCCTGCCCATGACAGAGGGTGGATGAGATGAGATTTAAAGTCCCTTCCAACCCAAATGGGCTTGGAGCCACCTGGGCCAGTGGAAGATGTCCCTGCCCATGACAAAGGGTGGGATGAGACGAGATTTAAAGTCCCTTCCAACCCAAATCATTCCATAAATCCACGATAAGAAATAGCAGAGCTGAAGGGGAGCTCTCCTGTCAAAAACTGTGTGCCAGGTTTATGCTCCTCTCCCCGGAGGCAGCGTGCTGGGAGTGCAGGTATCTGTTCCTAGGGACAGGGAGGATGTTTCCCCATGTGCCTCACAGCCAGGGCTCCCTACACTCCATCCACCCCGCTATTATCTCCAGAATGCTGCTGAGCTCCATAAATACAGCTGAAAGGGGGAGAGGTGAGAGGCAGCCAAGCATGAAGGATTTGGGAAGAACGCTGGCATCAACTTCTGAGGTGTGTTTGATTATTGTGTACTTCAAGGACACAACTTGTCACTGTGAAACACACAAATCAGCAAGTTAACTATAATTAGGAGTAAGCAGTTCTGCTGGTTAATTAGAGAGAGGCAGCAAGCACAGATGCTTCACCCTGCTGTGGGGAAATGGGTGAAGGGGTTGGGATCACTCAGACACTCACCTACCAGTGCACAAGTTTTAAATATTATTTCTTTGCATTATGAAAAAAATCCAGAATATTCCAGGTTTTTTTCCACCAGAAATCCTGGGCACATGTGATTGGGGGTGTACTAAAGGAAACATTTAAGTCTTTATGTTTAATTAGTTCCAGCAAGTTCCACTTTGCTTTAATCTAAAAGAGATGAAACTGAAATCCCAGATAGTTGTTCAAACAGGTATTATACAGTAGCTTAGATGACTTACTTAATTCTTAAAATATAAGGCAAAGTAAATTATATGAGTAAACAATTTATTGCTCAATTTACACTTTGATTTAATGCGATATAAAACCTTATTGCTTAAGGCTGCTGAAGTATTTACTTGAAATCCAATCATTAAAGAATGAATCACGATCTTATCAATCTTCTATGATATTTTTAGTTATTTCAGTACACTAACATGCCAGTGTTTTCTCTGTACAAAAAAACCCCTTTTTAAGTTACATTTACAGATATGTTTCAACCTAGCTCAATGATAAATAAAAAATCTTGATTTACAGTAGCAAAACGTACACCACAGTACTTTCGGAAATATTTCAAGCTCACAGATCTTGTGCAAATTCCATTAGCTTTAATTATTTATTAGCAGTAGATTTAGATTACTGTTCTTGACCTATTTTTCAGTGTACGGACCCACCCAGCAAGAAGTGAAAAAATATTCCATTTGTGAAGGGCTGATTTAGTGAGCGCAGACTTCAGCTTCGAGTGGAACACTGAGCAAAACCCTGGGCCCTGTGATTTGGGGGGAGAGAGGCCACAAAGCAGGGCCTGCAGAATAAACACTGATACAGGTTCCTTAAAAAGAAATGGAATTTTTGCTGTTTGACCACTTCAGACAATTTTGCAAGATTGCAGCCACATGACAATCTCAAAGGAAGAGACAGCAGACGCACAGAGAACTTTCAAGAGTTTCTTTGTGGAAATCCCCTGGTTTCTACCAAGTTCCAAAGACCACGTGGGTCCTACTCAGCCACGGGGAAATGGGTTGAGAGGGAGAATTTTGGGGCTGGTCCTGTGACCCCTTCCAGTGGCAAGGTGCAAACTGTGCTCTTCCCAAGCTGGGGAAAACAGAACATCTGGGAGGGAGCTTCCTCACCATGCTGGGACTTTGCTTTCGATGGAATTTGCCTGAGTCTTAATGGAATCCTCTTACAGTTTCTTCCAAGTTCAAATAAACAAAAATCTCACAGGTTTACTCTGGGCCTGTGCAGCCGTGTCCAAACAGCCTGGGGACATTCACAACTGTTTAAAAATCCACCCTGCCAGAGAGGAACTGTTGCACCCATATATATGTATGGCACCGTGTGTGTATATATATGCACGTACACTATGCAGAATAGAAAAAGGATTTTTTTAACTAACTTTACAAATTAATGTGGTGAACTAAGCTTTTTAGCATCATGTGACAACGCTGATGTCATTTATAAACCAGTGAGTGAGCAGTGGCTGGGAAAGACATTGAACAGGAACTACTTGGAACTTAAAAAGTAGAGTTGCTAGGAAACAAAAAAATGAGTTCAAACAGAAATGGTTCAGGTGGAGCTTTGGAAGGAGCTAATTCTAATGAAATGAAAGCTGGGTCACTAAAATAAAGAGAAAAAAAGGAAAGGATGACTTGTGTGTGTGTTGGTGTAAGAGTTCACCAACACACACAGAAAACCAAGCACCACTTTTAACAAACATAGTAATTTAAAAGGCTTCACACTGGGTAATGGCTCCATGGAGATTTCCCCTCCTGCTCGCTTGTTAAACTCTGTGGTCCTTTCTGAAGGCTTGTGGTGACACCAAACATGCCATGACTGACACTTGTCATGGGAAAAACCACATCTGCATCATCCCAGGTCAGCAGAACTCCTTATTTATGTACTGAAAATGCATCTGATACACTAAATAAGTATTTCAGAACCTCTGAAGTGCACTGTTCTTGCCAGCAGGACAGCCACGTGTCAGTGAAATCCAGGAATTGCCATTCCTATCTTAGGCCAGTATCCCTAACCCAATGCAAAGATAATTAGAGCTTTGTTAAGTACCTGCAGATGTTATTAGATGAGTCCATCTGTCCAAAAAAACGGGAAGCAAACTGACTGCTTAGTTGTGCTTCCCAATATATTTTTACATCCCAAAAAACAGCCTCACCTACATATGTCAAATTTTAACCAGAACTGCTCTGTCCCTCCATAAACTCCGTGTTGTTCCACAAATTCTCTGCCCCTGTGATTTGAGTTTTCCAGTGAAAAAGATCCTGAACACTCCTCCCAAATCACATCCTGCAGGATTTTGTCCTCCATCCACTGCATTTCCCACTCTGAAAGTCTATAGGGAAAGTGTTCCTAACGCTCCCCTGGTTATCCAGAATTACAGCCTGCAGATCAGAGGTTTCTCTTCAGTGTAAAATGGGCAACTTCTGAAAAAAGGTAATTATGATGAGCCCTAAAAAATTAACGTGTCTAATGAGAGGCTAATGACAGGGGCCATGACTCTGCAGAAGAGGCACCTAAGTGCTGTGGTCCAATTAACACCACCAGTTCAAACCCAGCCTAATGCTTCACACGGTGGATTTAGAAAGAAGAATATTTAATGTGAAACCATAATTGCAGCTGTAATTTTCCATATTCCCTCCACACAAGCAGTTCTGGAATCAGAGTGCACCCTACTTCAGCCTTCTGGGATGATGGGATCACGAGCTGGAGCTGTCTGGCAGCTCGTGGGACTGGGATTTCTCCTCAGTCTCAAGGAAAAGATGGGCAGAACCATTCAGAAATCATGAATTCCAATGTACTGCTTCATTTAGGAGAAGTGAGATTACTAAAAAACATTCATGTTGTAAAACCTGTTACTGGTTTCCAGAATACAAGTACCTTGCTTTGAAGTCAAGTTTCCAAGAAGAATAATTCTGTGTTAAATATAATAACTAGGAGCCAGGCTTCATCCTCAGGGGTCCTTACAGGCCATCTGTAAACTGGGGAGGAGCCACTGCTGGGACATCAGATATTGCAAAGTTGTTTTCCTTACTTATCTTTTACACACATATTACAAATATAGCTGTGAGCAGCTCGTGCATTAATCACACTCTGACATACCTGCATGTAAGAACATAGGTGTATTTACTGATTCCTATCACTAACTACAGTCAGCCTTTTGCTTTGATTTCAATGCAAGAAAATCCAATACTATGCAGTCCTCTTATAATCTTTTTATAAGATTTTCTTCTTAATCTTGATCCTGACCATCCAGTCTTATTCAAAAGCCAGTTGCTCCTACAGAAAACAAGTTGTTGCATGAGGACTTCAGTAAAAAGCCTGCTGTCCTGCAAATACATGTCCTATATTTGCTGAAACTCTCATGGCCATCATCTTTGCTGTCTTTACATTCTTTGTTACTTCTTCCATGCAGGAATCACTGGCTGTGGGTTCAGGCATCGCCCTTTGGAAGCAGCTGACGTGATAACTTCAAATTCCAACAAAGATGAGAAATTCAAAGGAAAAAAGATAAATTGACAACCTCAAAAACATCAGGATACAGACCCAGAGGTTTTACTACGTCTAATTTAGCATACCTGGTAAAAACACCTCGAAATTAATCTAACTGTCATCCTGCTGACCTAAATAAAAAAACACAGCACAGAGCTTTTCATGTTGCTTCAGTGAGTGAAGCAATTCGGAGAAAACAAACTTTTGCTGCCTTTACGCTTCCTGGCAAAATTCCTATGGAAACAGGCTCAGGCCCATAATGCACATGCTTTGGGAGCACACAGTAGATAGAAATGAATCATCCAGATGAAAGAAAGCAAGAGCTCACTACAGACTTATTCAATACATTTACTGTTTGTTAGTTGAACTTCAGAAATAAAAAACCCACATAAAGAGCTTTTGAGCAGCAGCATCCCCTCACAAGTGTAATATATAGTCTCAGCTGGGATTAATTCCCAAATTCATGTGTTGAACTGTGAACTGCTCCAGTGTTTGGAGGGGGTGGGGAGAGAAAGGAGATAAAAAGACCAGGAAAAGGAACCCAGAGGATGGAAGATTAGGAAGGGAGACACAGGGAGCTGGAGCGAGTGGTTCCCATTCCTGGGCGCTGCTGAATCACAATCAGCTCGATGGCAGATGAAAATGAGACACACTTGTATAATAATAAATCAGCAGAATCAATACAGGCTTATCTTCTACCAAGTTAGAAGGGGGAGGTGACAAATTGCACTTGAGGACAAACAGTTTGACTGTTGCCAGCATAAGCTGAGCGTCTATAGGAAATGGCTAAATTTAGACAGCCAGCTTTTGATGAGAGCAACGGAAATTAATTCAAGTTTTTTGTCTGTGGTTTGTGTTTTGTTGTTGTTGGTTTTGTTTTGTTTTTTTTTTAAGAGCTCTAGAATGTTACTCATCTCTTGAATCTCTTACCAAAAGAAGAGACTTCATAATGTACCATCCTCCCTGCCTACTCCCTCCTACTCTTCCCCCTATAAAAGGAAGAATTGCTCCTTTGGGCTACAGCAATTTAGGAACTTAATGCAGTTTAACAAATTCCCTATCTCTTGGCTGGAGCTGTTTGGCTCCAACAGATGAATCAGAGAAGTCCATAAACGTCTGGAGGATTCCTACAGACTTCTTCTTGGATGACTATATATGGCAACTACAGATCAAAGTTATCCGCCATCGTTTTAACCTAAGCTTCAAACTTTTTACCTTATTCCTGGCTTTGTGGCAAACTTCCCTTAGTTGCAGTGCTGCTAAATTAGACATAAACTGACAACTACTTTTCTCAAAAGTGTTTTCCCACTCATTGCAAGGCAGTAAAACAATTTGAATTAAGATAACATTTAACTCAAAATTAACTTTTGTCAGCGCCTCCTGCCTCTCATCAATACATTTCTGTGAGGAGTGACCCAGGCTGTGATGCTGTGCAGCTCATATTCTCATTCACACTATTCTGCTGTCATTGAAGGTGCCCCATACCAAACAGCAGATGTTTTCCATCACTTATTACCTGAAATACCAAGTAACACCAAGTGCCATGAGAAGTCAAGTACAAACTGGCAACAGAAGCAAAATCCACCCTTTAAAAAAAAAAAAGGTCAAAACTGCCTGACTGATGTACAGAGGGACTTATAAAGGAATTCCAGCAATGCCTGCAACACCCTTCGCCCAGAGAAATACTCAATAAACTTCTTCCTATCACCATCTTTTATACATCTGATCATTTTTACGAGATGTTGAAGTGCATACATCAAAGCCAGCAGCATGTGATACAATACTGAAGGCTTTTAGCTGCATCCAAAACCTTCTCCGTGCATCCAAAGCAAAGGGTACACCAAGTTCAAGCACCTTCTTCAAGCTAAAATATTCCTAACGTGCCTCAAAATGGACATCCAAGGCCACTGAGGGCTCAAGGCAGGAGCTCCTCAAAGCCAGGAGTGAAAAAGGGCGAGCAAACCTGAAAGACTGGAAGTGAACACTAAGTTTTGCATGCAAAAACCACTACAGGGCTCACTTTTAAATGTCATTTAAAGCAAAGATCCACAGCCAGCCTCTCCTGGGCAAGAGTCTACAAATAATGGCCCTGGTGAAACCTCAGCAGATGATGAAGGTTGCTCTGAACAGTGGGGCAGAATCACAGAGGGCTGAGAGCTGCCAACAAAATATAACCACAGTCATGTTCCGTCCTGTGAAACACTCTTAGGAAATGCAGATAAAATAGAGAAAGAAAAAGCCACTGTTCAGAGGAGATTGTATCTTGCCCAGCTGCTTATTAACACCGTGCAGTTAAAACAAGTTATTTTAAATTCCTAAAGGCACGCCGTGTCTGGAAATGCAGTGTTTGAATAAGCACTCCTAGGACCCAAAGCATATTGAGTTTTCCCACCTGACCACAACCTTATGAATGCTGCTGACATTTCTGAACCACTGAGCTCCCTCTCAGCCAGGTCAGGACAGACACTGAGGACCACCATGAGGGGGAGGGAAGAAAGGTAAAATTGGGCAAGTGACATAATGGAATCTCCGAATTGGTATTGATTAATCAAGCAACTTATCTGATCTTATAACTTCTATTTATTGGATCCTGATCATCTGCTTATAGGAAGATGTAATCACTAATTTTTTAAATTGACTTTAGAATGGCTTGTGCAGCATTTGATCCACCAGACCCGAGGACTGAGATATTCACCCACGCCATGGATTTACACATGCCAGTGATCCATCAAAACAGACAAGATTACTTTTGACACTGCTCCCAAAGTTTGTATAAGAACAAGGAAACATTTTGGTGCCATCATCAGATAGTGGGAGCATAAACAACTGTCAGCACCTCTGGGGAGGGAGCAGGTATCACTCAGCTGCATTCCATGTGTGTTTTTTCCTTAGGGTAGATGTAGGGAAAGGACTGCATGACAGAAACTCCTGCTGGGTCAAGTTCCAGAGGCTCTGGCTGCGAGTCTGATGCCACAGCCCAGCTCTCTGCACTGCCATCCCATTCTTTCCGGCCTTGCCAGACCTAGAATCTGAATTTTTAGGGTGGTTCTTCCTGCTGACCTGCTGGATGGTCTCCCAGAGCTGTGCTCCCACCAGATTCCTGCCTCGAGCAGGGATTCCTCAGGCAAGCCTGGCCACTCAGCACAACCCTCCTGCTCCCTATTCCCCCAGCCCTGAGTGCTCAGCACCTTCCTTTTGACCAGGAGTTCACTTTTGGGATAAGTAGGCCATTAGTGGGATCCAAACCAGCCAAGGTCATTCCCCCATAAACAACTTCTCCAGTATTTCCTCAAGGACTTTGCTCTCTCCCATTTTTGTGCTCAATTTTTTTGACAGCTTTAAACTGATGTTCAGGAGCATTTCCCACTAAAAACCAGCACACTGAAGTGTGTAATATGTGTCCCTAAAACATAAATATTTGCCAGACTGTCATACAGAAATACTTAATTATCTTTTCAGAAACTGGGTAAAATACAAAAACTTAAGTTTGCAACAGCATGAAACACCCCTGAAAGTGTGAAAATTGTTGCTCATTTTCATGTAAACTGGAATATTAAAGTATAAATCACACTGTTTACATTAACTGATCAGAAGAATTCCAGTTGGTGCAAGTAGGAAGCTGGAATTACTAACATTTTTTTCTCAACCGGGTCTGGTAACTAATAGCTTTTTCACCCCTTATCAGCTGCACAAACAACAATGGATTTTAAATCAACTAAATGACCTGTGAACTTCTCCTAAATGGGGGGCACATAATTTAAGGCAGCCGAGAAAGTTTTGCAGGAGTCAGGAGGGCTCCTCGGAGGGGCACATGTGGAGAGAGTTAAAGCTTCAAACTGCTATTTTCTCCCCCCCTACTCAAGTGTCAGCTGTGATAAGCCAAAATTAACAACCCTACACTGAACCACTTCAAATGAAGGGGAGAAAAAAAATTTCTTCTTGCTATTTTAGGTATTTTAAGTTGCATATGAGCACGGTGGCTAAATATAGACAGTGACAACAAGAGACAGCATTGTCCCTTTGGGCACATTGAATATTATCTCAGAATTCCCACCTTCCTGGGCTGAGCCTCCAGTGTTGGGCTGGGGCTTTTTTTTGGTTGTTTTTCTTACTTAGCAAAATGTGTATTAACCCCTACTTTGTTTTAGATGGAGCAGTTTAACAAAAAGTGTTAGGAAAAAAAGGAAATCCTGATTCTGCAAAAGCACCAGAAAGTTTTCCAATAATTTCCCCAGCTCTGCATTACTGCACACAGAGCAGATGCCTCTGCTTTCTGAGAGGACTGTCACTCTGTTTTTAGAACTAGGAGTGCATCAATTGAAGCTTTTACAGCTTATAGACCACAAAACTAAGCTGGTATTTTTAGATGTAAAATTGTCTTTTTCTCCAGGGGTCATGTGCTTCACTTCCAGGTTTCAATCAGAAGTGTAAGGGACAAAAGCAGTAATTATTTGTTTCAAAACACTTCCTAGGAGTGCAGCTACATCATCTGGAAACCAGCAGACTCACATGAGCCTTTAATATTGAACAGGACCAGACTTTCAGAGGACACAGCCACTCCCGACTTCTGCAGTATTTAAATACCACTGAGTGACACGAACGTTTCTGCTTAATGTACCCAATGCACTCAGAACATTGACAACACTTCATTTTTAAGCCAGCTTCTATATAAAGTTTAATTTTTAAAGGCATCTATAAATTATCAATGACATCTGTTCTGAAAAATGTCAATTCCTATTCCTTAAGCTGGCAGAATCCATCTATTTTGTGTAACGTCCTCTTCATATTCGAGCAGTTTTAAAGCTCTATTGACATAGAGTTTCCAAGGGACATATTGCTTTTGTAGGATTTCATTATTAAGACAGGTCTTGCTCTAATGTAAGGATGACAATAAATACACACAACTGTTCTGGACTGGATCCCCTGGCTCTGACTCCCTAAGGTTTCAGAAGTGACAGGCGCAGACACCCCATAAATATCCCAGTGCAAGGCACTCCTTCCACATCACACAAATGTGACAGGAGCAAGCAGCAGCTGCAGAAACCAGTTTGTATTTAATCTCCTGATCAATAAATTGTGGGGGCTTCATCATCACTAATTGCTGCATCTCATTATTTATTGCCCATTTATTGTGACAATGTACAAGCTGTGGCCACAGACCCATCCCCTCAGCCAAACCCTGATTTTGGTTATTCCAGTCCACCTCATTGTACAATACAGGCACCATTTAGCATGTCAGTCTTTCATTTCTTCTGCTGTTGGGCACTAGTGCTGTGGCTTGTTAAAATGCAATTTTCAAACATCATAAGAGCTGTTTTTATGCCCTTATGATGTTACAAAAGGAGGGATAAAAATCATTTTCAAATGTCCATAGTCATCTTCCAAACCCTGTACAATACATACTATACTTCCACTTTTTAAAGAATACACACATTAAAAACATGTCATCTTTGTTTTCAAGTCTAATACACTCTTTTTGCTTTTAATACACTCTTGTTGTCTCTTTTCATTCCCTCACTGGTGAATTACTGAGCTCCTGTCTCAGAGGTATCCCCTAAAATCAAAAATAGGTTTCAAGAAAGTTTAATCTTGAAGCAACAATTGCAGCATGTGCTTTGGTTCTATATGAACATATAAACTGTCACCAAGTCCTCTCACAATATTTGTCATTCAGCAGCATAACAGACACTGCCTGCTTGTGACTCTGTAATTGTGGAGCAGCATCTGCTGGATGCTGAAATCTTGCTTTCTGGTCATGGCAAACATAAATCAAGGGGAAAAAAAATCTGCTCTATTAAATCTATTTGCTCTGGGAGAACAGGGATTTATCATCCTGTAAAACAAGTGGTCAATAAGATTCAGAAGTGCTTAGAACAGATCTTGATGAATCAGGATGCCACAGGTGACGCTGAAATTGTATTTGAAAGGAATCCACGAGCAGAAAGGTGAACGCTCTATTTATTTCAGTCTATAGACAGGCTGGGGATTAAAAGCATCACAAACATAGTAGGATTTTCCCTCTGCATCCCCTCAGGGAGGATCCTTAACAGACTGTCCCAAGAGGCAAGAGCAGTAAGAGAGGACACTGGGCTGCTTTAAGTAAATCTAAAATGGAAATTCTTTAGAGAGCCATCACAGAACAAACGGCTTCCAGGAGTTTTTCTACACCACACAGACCTCGAGCAAGTGCAAAAACCAAGTTTCAGCAGCAGCTAGATCAGGTCAGGTCCAGGGGCCCCGCAGGGAACCTGCAGAGTCGGGAGACAATTCGCTGGCGAATCCCATTTAATGACTCAGGAATGGCTGGGCATAATCCCTGCCTCACATCACATGATGATTCCCAACACAAAAGAGAGCTTGGTTTCTCACCCAGGACAAGAATTTGGTCCCAAAGGACAGAAAGGAAGCTTAAATAGCACAACCACGTAATTAATAAGGAAATGAATATAGGTGTATTGTAACGGCAACTTTGGGAGTTATTAAATTAACCACAGACTAATCCCTTTTTTTTCGCTGTTTTTGAACAGAGGAATCCAATTCCGCCGCTTTATATGTCTGAATGCTGTTCCAGCAACTTAAACATTGTGTGGAATCAACATCCTTCCCTAACACAATGACCAGCTTCAGTGCAGCACACAAAATACTCCCCAAATGATAAAAACTCCTATCTCCCACGGCGTCCAGCCAGCCAGAGGCTGAACTTGGATGGCGAAGCTGCATCTGGTTTCACTTTCCAGTAACAAAACAAAATTCACAGGCACCATTCATTATCTTCGAGGTCCAACACGAAAGCTTTCAAATACACTTTCAGAACTAATTAAATGCTTGTTTAAAGCTGAACTGAATGTAAATACTAAACTGAAAGTGAACTGATTAACTTGCAGCATTTTGTGCCTGATTATCTCAGTGAAGAATGAGCTCCTGGCACTCTGGCCTTGCGCTGGAGGATCAATTTCCTGTGCACATCAAGGCTGCTGAGGAAACCTTCCCCACATTTGATTCGACTTAAATTCAAGTGTCTGCTTTGCCTTGGACACGGCACTAGACACAGAGAATGTTTTCTGACTGGTTAAGATAATGTTTCGAATTTCGGGGCTAAACTGTGTCACTTTTGCCAGTAGACTTGAGGCCAAAATTCAAGGATGCTCAAGGCGGCCAGATCTGTCTCTCCCTATCACCCGAGGGCTGGGACACCACAGCAGCTCCTCACAGGAGTTCCACAAAACCTCGTTTGGGTTTCAGTTTTAACTCAGCAACATGCACTGCTGAGATCTACTCGTCCTCTGCATTCGATGTGGCTGAGGAGGGAAATGAGATTCATAAGCTGCAGCCTTCATTCAGTTCCAAAGTATTATCTAGTAGCTAAAAAAAGACATCATTTGCTCCTACTACTGTTCCTTTTGCCAGTTACTTATAAAGCCAGTCTGTCTTGCATCTTTGATGTTAGGAATCCCATTTTTAAAGTCCTACAACAATCATATATTGTTTATTTCTGTGCTTCTTTCACACAAAGGTGAAAATTCCTAAATTTTACAAACTTGTAATACAAAGAAAAATGCAGAGGACACTCAAGCTCCCTCCATGCTGGCCTCTGCCAGGCGAGGATGCAGCCTTGTATCAGACAGGATATGAGAGCCCAGACAGATGCAGTCTGAGGGAGAGGTACAACCAAAGAGAATTCAAAGGGAAAAGAGGAGAGGCAGCCTCTCCCGAGAGCCAGGAGACATTTTTACACAGCATTCTTCACCGGGAACATCACGGGATAAAAAAATAAATGAGTCCAGTGTTTGCACTTCGATAGATATCCAGTTTCAGGTTGTGACAGAAGAGGCAGCACAACCCAAATTAAAAGCACTGCTAACAGCGCCCGTTGCTCTTTTATTGTGATTGTTGCAAGTCACATTAGTATAAATTTGTGAAGTGTTTTAACGCTTTCTCATTTGAGCTTAATTAATTTTCATAGGAGTTTCAGCTTAATTAATTTTCATAAAAGTTTGACGATTTTCTCATTTGTTGTTGAAATCACAACACGAGTTTTCCATATGCAAGGCAAATATAATAATATCAGCTCAAAAAGTCATTTTTGGACTTGTTTTTGTATTTCACAACCAAAAATACTTCCAGTGTAAACTGTTAACCGAAGCTCTGACAAGTTATATTATAAATATTCCTAGCTTTAAAGAGAAATTTGAATATATTCACTTAGTGTATATTCAAGACAGTTTAGGTCTGACAGCTTCAGATTATGCCTCATTTATATGGAGCAGTGATCAAACTCGTTAATATGTGAGAGAACTGAAGAGGCAGAGGATTGTGAATCAAACAGCATGAGCAAAGTTGTCGAGGAACATGAATAGCTTATGAGGATTTACTTAAGGTGATAGTTTTCATGGTCCCCCGTGCCAAGGTTTGTGGAGGAGGTGGGAGCAGCAGCAGTCCTTGGGCGAGGCGAGGCTGCGCCGGAGCTGCGCTGCCTTAAGCCAAGGAGGAAGCTCTTAATCTGCCCATAATTCACCCCATGTGTTCCCAGCGATAGGACCCTCTCCGCTCAGCCAAGGTGAGCCATTTGACAAGACAGGTAAAGCCTGCTCACAACTTTCCTCCTGTTGGCTTTCACACTGCCAAGTGTTGTCTGCGCTGCGACGGCTCAATAATTTAAGAAGCGTTCGTGCAGGGGAAAATCAAATCTCACTGTGAAGCAGCGTCTCCTTAAGATTCATTTAATCTTCTGATAACACAAGCTGTGCACACACAATCACTGAAGATGATAATCTCCTGTATGTAACACTAAGTCTACTATTATTCCATTTATTAAAAAGTGCTATAATAATGTTTTGTGCATACATGTACTAAAAAGACAAGTGGATTAGGAGATGGAAATTCAGGGTGCTTCTTCCTTACAGCATATGGCTGCCTAATACTCCACTTTCTTATGTTCAGACGTGGCTTAGCATGTTTTGCATGAGAGCTCTGCCAAAAGCAGCTCCGCCAGCAATAGCCAGAGGCCCCCACACCTCTGATTTTCAGGGGATGGACGACCTCAGATCACAGACATGCTCACTCCTTATCAGTTGTTCTTTTCCCTAAGTAAATAAATCATCAGCAGATGCGACTATTAGGGAAAAAGGGAGTGCTGATTGATTTGGCGTAGACCCTTGCATTTCTGACATAAAAATCACTGGTTACTGCTGTCCAACACATGCTCATCAAAGTGACCAAATTTAATCTTTAAGAGCTATGGAGTGGTTTTGTACCAAAAGACAGAGCATTAAGAAATCTCTTCTTAATATTCTCCAATCAACCAGTTCTTAAGAGCTGTTCAAGTCACAAGGAAGCTCTGACTTAGATGTTACTGTTCATGCACAGACCTACAGAGGGACTGTGTGAATTACAGAAAATTATCATTTCCAGGACCGTTGTATTTCCGCTTGCAGCCTCCAATCCCCACACGCTTCTCGGGGCAGCTGGCAGGGAGAAGCTGCCCTGCTGCACATGTGCTGCACACACAGACAGAGGCACCCCGGGCTCCTGAGCACCCCAAAGGCACTGCAGCACACACGGGACTTCCAACTGGGATAAGGAACGGAATGCTCGGGACTGAGCCACACATGCGCCCCTGGCTCTGCCTGGGATTTCCTGTTCAGACCAGGGCACCAGACAGAAATCCTGGGCTGGGAGCCAACCTCCTCAAATTCTGCCTGGACAATGTTTCCAGGCCAAAAGGAGGAAGAGAGAAAGAGAGAAAAAGAGAGAAAGAGAGAAAGAAAGAGAGAGAGAAAAAAAGAGAAAGAGAGAAAGAGAGAAAGAGAGGAGAAAGAGAGAAAGAGAGAAAAAGAAAGAAAGAGAGAAAAAGAGAGGAAGAGATGAAAGAATGAAAGCATGAAAGAAAGAAAGAAAGAAAGAAAGAAAGAAAGAAAGAAAGAAAGAATTTTTTTTTTTTTCAAGTGGGAGAACACCAGGCTTATTTTAGCACAAAAAAAAATCTGTTTATTTCTTCATGTCATCTCTGTGAACTTTGAGGAACCAGAGTTGTAGTTAAAGACAACACAGCCTAAATGCAAGTTACTTCTGTTCCGTCTGTGCGTGCAGATCTCCCGATCCTCCCTCTGCCTTCTCTCCCACTCTTCCCTCAGCTGGAAGTTAACCCTGGCTGCATGAGCACAATATTCCTCAGGGCAAAAGCCAGTAAATAAAGTTTATTAACATCCCTCAGCACTGGCTTCAAACCACTCCGGGCTCTCACTCGCCCATAGCTGATCCCACTTCTACGGCTGCTTACACAGAAATCTCTGCCTGACCACTCTTTTGTACCAGAAAATTAATGGCAATCACATCTTGAATTTTTAAATCAAGTGATACTTAGAAACTACTGACAAAAGGCTGCTTCTGAATTACTCTGATGGCAACTTTCTCATTACACAAGCTGTGTAAAGCTGGTCCCTGCAAGCTCTTTTAAATTACAGCCCACACCACACTTAACTGGAGACAGCTTTTCTGCTGGATTTTCCTCCTTGAGCTCCACAGTACGAACTGCTAGAAACTGGTTCCAGGTAACTTATTAAACACCACAGCTGATGTATGTGAAATGGCTTTCCCAACCATCTTAACCTTTTCTGACCTTTCCTGTCCTTGTCAGTGGCCACACTGAGTTCCAGCCCTGCTCTCAGTGCTTTATCTCTGTTAGCAGTGGTGCAGGGCCACACAAATTGCTGTAATGTGCCATTTCCTGACATCAAGCCAAAAGGGGAAAAGTAAAGGGCAGGATTTCTGATACATTTCTTCACTATTTTGAATACAAGCCACAAGCAGAACAACCAGAAAAATTAGGGTAATATTAAATTAAACCAACTCGGATTTTTAATGTGGTATTTCATTCCAGCAACCTCACTGCTTTATAAAAAATATAGTTCACTAGTGGTCTACAGTCAAGGTAGGCAATAATCATGCTTGAAATCTTGTAGGACATAGAGAAGTCTCAGGACACTAAGACTGAGTAAGTAGCAATCTCTCATGCTTCCAAGGAAAAAAAGAATTTTGAAAGCATTTTATCACTTTCTGGAGTAAGAGTTCTTCTGAAAATTAGTACTAAAAATTTAATCCTATGATCTATGCTGTTCGGTTTTGAACAATTAATGTCTGTTATGAAATAGCTGCTGTTTTCAGCTTGAAGTCCGTGTATTTTAACTGTGTGTCAGTAGCATGATTTATCATAGAAGGATTTGTGAAAAGCCAAATACTAATTTTGCCAATAGCAGCAGCATTTTGAAGTCCAGTAATGGCCTCACACCCACAAGCTGTGGAGGACAGACCTGGCTGTGATCCCTCCCTTCAGTCACACCCCTTTAACCTCCTATTTTCTTCCTCTTTCTGCTTTTAAATGGAGCTTAAAGTGACTCTTGATCCAAATATTACATGTAAACCTTAGCAGAAAACATTTAGAAGTGATAATTACTAACCATTTCCCTCGATAATTAGCTTATAAAAAGGTGTATTTTTAATGTGGATTGCCAAACTCTCCACTAATCATCTCACACCACTTCCCCACAGTAACAATTATTGAAAAACAGTTTAAAAACGCATAAACAAGAGCATTTAGCGCTCATTTACTTTAGACCAAACGTCAATAAAACCTCAAGACACTGCAGACTGGCTGCATTCAGCTAAGAAACCGCTGGGGCTGGACCGGAGCTGCCTGTTTAACTTCGGGCCATTGCTCTTTCCCCATCCCTGCCACTCTTCCCAGCTTTCCAGGACCTCCACACCTCCAGCAGCAGCAGCAAAGGAAGCCCAGCCTGCCAGAGCACCCTGGAACAGGAGCCTCGGAGAGTTTTCCACCCAGGGAACAGCCAAGAACTTCTGTGTTTATCCTGCTCGGTTGTTCACACCGAGTTTCTGCAGAGTTTTCCGAAGCACTTTCCCATCTCCAGCGCACCTGGAAAAATAGGTTGAGTTTCCTCCAGCTCTGGCTTTGTCCTGGGTAGGGCAGCGGTGCTGCCTCTGCTCGGGCTTGAGGCAGGGAAGGTGGAGGGAGCTGAAAGGCAGCTCTATATCCAGTACACACACAGCAATTTGTTACTGTGAAAAACCATCTGTTTCTCGGTATTACAATCCTCAGAGGGGAAATTATAGCTAGCGTTCAACATAAAACATCAATTTAAACCATCAACTATTCATAATTTCAATTCTTTATTGGAAACCAAGGACATAAATGTCAGGGAATAAAGCAATATTTCTTTTATTAACTGTTCCATTCATCTGGCTATTAAATAAAACCAGGACCTTAATAAATAGCATTAGCCTTTGTACTGACAGCCACCCCAACTAGCACCATAATTCTAAATAAAATGCATTATATTTCTAGTTTTAAAGTAAAAATCAGGATTAAAAAGCATTTAAAAACATATGCATTGAGTATTTTTGCAGTGTTGCTGCTCCTGTGTAGTTAAATGCTTTAACGAACACTACTGACCAAATAACCCCCCCTCTATTTATCTGCAAGTTTCCAGTCAGCCACCTCCCTCCTGATGATATTCTACAACATTAATATTACTAAAGAACAGAAAGGATTCCAGCACTGATGCTGCCTGCCTGTTTCCAAATGGAATTATTCGTTTAATCCCCTGCTCCCAGATACGACGCCGGCTACGAAAAACAATAACAATAGTAGTAACAGTAAAAGGAGTGGGTGGATGGAGAGCGAGAGAAAGGAAGAATGGCAGAGACAGGGAATGTGTTCTTCATACAGCCTGTCATCACCCATTACTAATGGCACAAAAGTCTGTATTTATGTTGACAGTTACAGAGTATTTCTGCAGTTTGGTATTTAAGAGTTACACACAAAAATCCTGCAGTCCAGCAGCCTGGGACAGGGAATGCAGGGTCTGTTTGTAATTCTGTTGTGTGGGAAATGGAGACAGAGCTGCATTTGCTGTGAGCTTGATGGAGAGCTGCAGAATTTAACTTTGTGCGATTAGATAAGACTATTGGGGAGTTTCCCCACACCTTCGAGGAAAAGGAGAATTCTCTAAGAGCTGAGGAGTCCTGAGAAGTCCACAGACTTGCTATTAATGTTCAGATAATTGTCCATTATTCCTCCTTAAGAATAGCTCCCCTGCTCTTAGCACGACCAGCATGGGGTACTCAAGAACACCATTATAGGGGAAAGGAAGCACAACTGTAATCAAAACAATGATTACTATCACCTTCATTTAAATGCAGAGTGAGAAATGAATACAAAAATATTCACTTGAAAGTGAAAGATAAGAAATTAACTTTTTCCCCATGGACATCAGAAACCTAACCTCAAAACCAGGAATTACTTCTAAATTTTTTACATCCCTTTAGAGTACACATTAGTTTCTCCTTCTGCATTTAAATGAAGGCGATGGTAATCATTGTTTTGATTACAACTGTGTTTCCTTCCACCCAAAATGGGGTTCTTAAGGACCCCATGCTGGCAATTCTAAGAGCAGGAGAGCTGTTCTTAAGAAGTAGTAATGGACAATTATTGCAAGTGTTAGCAGTGAATCCGTGGACTCTATTGGTCCTCTCATCTACTTAATGCAACATTTCCGTACAATTCCTCCCAACCCCACACACAATAAAACCCATCATGCCAACATTAAGAAAAAAATCAGCATGATTGTCATTGCAGTTAAGATAAAAACATCTTTCTGCTGCTTGTAAGGTTTTATTTATGAAGATGGAACCAGGAGTGTAAAGTCGAATTGAGGCATAACAATGAAGTTTATAGAGTTTTCATGTCTCCTGATAAATGCCTGAATTCACCTCACATCCTAACTTCAGCTTATCTTCTATTGTCTTCAGTCATTTCTACCAGCCTTAAATCACCATTTAACCTCATCCTTTTCCTGTGTCCTGGCAAATGGTCACCACCTCCTCCTCCTCCTGACTCAGTCTTCACCACCCTTTTCCACTCCTAACCCTGAAGTCTGTCCCAGTTCACTGTGCCTGGGCACACTAAAACTTCCTTACAAGTGGAAAGCTGCCTTCCAAATACCTGCCTCCTGTTTTTGATGTCTCCCTAGCTGACCACAGCAGGACTGAGTTCTGGTGAGGAGGGATTTTCAGCAATATCTTGGTTTGGGGCAGATGCTCAGACCCTTACAGCCTGATTTTTCTTCCAACGCCAGCCCCAACCCTACCTGCTTCCCAACACAACTGGGCAGCACCAGTGGCAGAAGATATTCCTATTCTACATCCCCAAACAGTCAAAAGTTGGGCTATTGAGGGCAAGTAATGCTCAGGCTCATTAGTCAGAGTTAAGCACCAGCCACAGGGTTAAAACAGAGTGTTATAAATCCAAGGAATTGCTGTGGTACTGTCCCAGGGAGAACTGGCAGCTCTTAGAGCTGGGCTTTTCCTCCAGGTACCTCCTCCAAGCTTTGAGATATCTGATTATCAAATTTCTTATGCAGGTGCCTCCTAACAGCACCTTCCCTGTAAGCACTGGGCAGCAAATGATACTTTAGGAATTGTGAGCATGTCTGGTTATCCAAGTTTAATAAGATACTTCATTTCCTTACAGTACCTACTGCTAGCATTCCCCAGAAAGTTATCAATTCTGCCCTCCCACTCCCTGTCTTCATTAGTTATGATCAACGAGCTCCTGAATAAATGCAAACACATCCACAGTCCAACTAGGGCTGCAGTACACACAGTCAGGACGTATTTACATCAGTGAACTCAGTAAATCCAATCACAGTGTCAGTAGCACCACCACAGACTTGACTCTGCACATTTTTAAGGAGTAAAAATCAGGGCAATCAAGTTCTGTCACACCTTGTTACTGCTGCTTTCAGGTTTCCTGGCACGTATTGAGCACAGAGCTGAGCAGAGCCCCGGGATCCTGCTCAGAGTGGGGATGCCTTGAGCAAAATGCACAACGAGATGGACAGGGGCGAAAAAGGGGCCAAAAAAGGAGGAAAGATTGTTTCAAACATCAAGGATTTAAAAAATTTACTCCAAAATTTAGAAACTTGTAGGAAACAAAAGCCTCTAGTCATGAACAAAAGCAGAGAACAAATATAGGAGCTTTTATAGCGGGAATTTATTCTGAACTCCAAATGAGGAAGATTAGGGAGAGGGTTTTGTGAGACACACACAACTCAGAACTACAGAGTAACAAATTCACAAAACTGGTAGATTGAGTGAGAGAGGACACAATCCAAGGGGGAGAGAAGTTAATCAAGAGCTTGGCAGAATCTGGAATAACAGCAATTAAAGATACAGGTCCAAACCCCACAGAGGAGTATGAAAAGGGCCCAATGGCTAAAGCAAAGCTCTTCCCTGACCTCAAATGAAAGGGATGAAACACTTGGGTGAGACTGCCAAAGGCAAGTATAAACATACAGCATAAACATTTGGAAATGAAATCAGAAGTGTTCCAACATAGAATGGGAGAAAACCAGCAAGAAATCCAGTAAGCAGCAAGAAATACATTTTATAAATAAAGGAACAGTGGAATGACAACCTTAGGGACTCCTGGCAGATCATACAGCGGAAAAGGGACAGCAAGAGCACAAGGGATGTCTTTTTACATCAGCTTTTACTACAAGGCCTGTCAGTAGATAGATAACATGAGGAGAGAAGAGGGGAGGGTTTCAAACTTTACCTGGAACAGATTACAAAGATGTCAATTAAAGGGTTTAGGTATTTTCAGACTGGCTTGGCTTTGTAAACTTTGTCACTGGATGTGCTGAAAAACTGGCAAATAATTCAAGACATTTGCTGTTACCTTAAAAAGGACCTAAAAAGGCCGAATATACAGCACATTTTTAAAGTGGCAGAAAAAGTAGCAGAGGACAGGAAGGGCTGGACCTCCTCAGAAATCAAGGAAAACTAACATGAATCACCATCTGCTTATATGCATGTAGAGAAAGACCCATGGGTAGCTCTAAATTGTCACAAAAAATACTAGTTAAATAAACTGATTTACTTCTCTGAGATGCTAAGGAGCTTGAAGGACTGTGGAAAAACCGGGAAATGCCACAATTTGAATTCAGCGAGGCTTCAGTGAAGTCTTGCTCAGTGTTATAAGTACATATTGTATTATTGGCTTTTCACAAATATTAAAATGAATGTCATATGTGTCATGGTAGAAAACTTAGTTGCATGGATTTAGTTTCTTAGAAATAGTAGTGTGATTTCTTAGGATTATAGCATGATATGTAGAATGTTCCTTTTTGTTCATGTAACTAACTCAGAGAATAGCAAAGATAAGCAAGGAAGTTCCCCACATTCCTGGACCATCTGGATGAAGATAACAATGACAGGCCTCAGACCCTGGAAGGAAGAATTTATTGATCAGGAAGTGGAACACAGGATGACCAAAGGATGTGGTCAGCAGAACTGGACCACAAGGGATTATCAAATTCTAAACAGACCTGCAAGAAGGAAACAGTGACAGGATGGGGGGGGGACTTGAAACCCAATAGGTACCAAAAAAGGAATATTTGAATGATGCATAGAGACTATGAATATGTCTGAGACTCGGGCATTTAACTGAAGTCCTCTGTTAGCTAAGGTGTGCCCCTGGCATCGTGCCAAGCACCTGGATGTATGAACTCTTTGCTTTATTTCTGTCTCCTATTGTCCTTTTTATTAAACCTCTTATTAAACCTTTTAAATTTTACCAGGAGTGAACCTCATTTTTCACACTCAGCACACTCTGCAGGTAGGTAATGAAACCTGCTCTGGACCCATGAGCCACAAAGCAGCACCCAGTGAGAAGCTATCAGGGGGTGTTTATTAAACCCTTTGATGTGTAGGGAGAAGTTCTTCGAGTGCCTGGCCTGGATCTGCTCTACCCCACTGTCCCAAATAACCTTGTGACAGATAAAGTTATTTTATCTGCAGAGAACAGGAACCTGGTGTGTACAGCAAGTGACAGATGATGGGATTACAAGTCCAAGGGAACTTCACAAACTGAAAAAAATAACATAAACCCCAACAACCACAAAAACCCCTAAACCCTAAGATTCAATAGAAAATTTTAATGTAAAAGACTGCACTTGAGCATGAACAACTGGGTACTCAGCAGTTTTGCAAAAAAAAAAAAAAAAACAAAAAGAAGGGATAATGCTGGATCAGAAGTTGAACATGACTCAACAGTGTCCTTCTGTTCCAAAGGAGGGAGATATCGTTCTGAGAAGAGCGAACCCACACAGAAAGCCAACAAGATGTGAAATAATTCTTCTGCTCTAGTGAGTGTTGGACAAAATCTTCCAGCTGAGGCCTTGCTGGCTTTGGGTATGGCATTTCAAAACTGATATCGCTCAATTTGAGAACCTCCAGCGCAGTGGAAACAATCAGAGAGAGGCCCAGGAAGCTTCATCTGCGGGCAAGGCAAGACAGGAGGGCAGCTCAGCCTGCTCAGAGATCAGGAAAAATCAGACCAGCTTCCCTGGCATGAGCACAAGCCGGGCAAGGAGGGGACAGGGGCAGTTCTGTGACGCAGGAGGAACTGGGTAACAAAGCACAGGATGCTTCAAAATAATACCTGGTTAAAATCATCAAAAGAATGCGGGTTTGGGAAAGAGAAGATGATGGATAAATTGGGATTTCAAATGTTAAGACATTGCTCCAAAGAGGCAGGTGGCAACATGCTTTCCATGGTATGGACAGAGCATGGAGAAAGGAACCTTTTTTTTTGGACTTTGCTAAAAAGCCTTGCAGAAAAGTCCAAGGGAAGGATGAATCCAACTTCCCTTCTCCACAAGAACTGAAATGCTTAAATACCTGGAATTGTGGAGCAACGTCTTCTTTTCTCTACTTGATTCCTACTCACTCCCTATATTGGTGTTTCCAATTTCCACCACTAAAATGAAAGTTAATTCCTCAAGCACAAGATGAAGCTCATTTATTTTTTCCCAAATGCTCCTTTTTAAAAGCATTTCACATTGCTTGGAGGAAAGTTTTATATCCTAAAATTCATCACCATGATGGGAGGGTTGCAATTTCTCATGCCTTGCTCAAACAGGAATGACTTCTTTCTTTAATTGGAAGCAAAAATTAATTTATTTGTTTTGAAAGCATTAATGTTTTGAATCTGGCAGGGAAAACTCCCTGAACCTATTTGCTCTCAGCTAAGCAACAAATAATTTGGACTTGGACCTGCAGTCACGTACAGGGAAGATGCAGTGGAAGAAAATGCACTTTTGGCAAGAATCAAGGCCATTAAGGAGTGGGAAGCTTCATGCTTCTTTGATACTTTCTACATTTAATAAACCTGAATTAAAGTTGAAACAATTGCTTCAGTCATACAGGAAGAAAATCAAGACTAATATAATGGTGCATTGAATTTTAGGCATGTTTTCTAGAATATTCCATTTAGAGCAAATGGAAAGTTTGTTTTTATTTAAAAAAAAACCCACACAAGGCCTATTTTAAAGGTGTTTTTTGTTGTTGCTTTGTGTTGTTTTTTTAAAGTAGAAGAAAAACACCTCAAATCTTCTACATTACATAAAACATGGTTTTCCACTCTGGTGTGGATAATGCATTTCCTCGTAGAGTTTGGGGACATCCAAAACAGCAATAATCTCATTTTCCTTTGCTTCCAACCTAGACCTTTCCAGTAAGTGTTCATATCTCCTGGGACCAGCATTAGGAACAACAATTATCAGCACAAAGGGCTCTCTTGGTCACTTTTTGTCTTCATTATCATGCTTTGACCTGAAGCTGCACAGCCAGAACTCACCTTGTGTCCTGCTTTGGTAAATCTGGGTGCCAGGCTATAAACCTTTCCTGTAAATAATTCTCATTGTATGGATGGAAAATTGAATAATTTTAGAGACAACCGAAGTGAAGCTTTTAGAGAAACAATGTGTTTGGTACTAAAATGCATTTCAACACGATTTTATTGCACAATTGAAAAGGCTGTGAAAAACTAAACAAGAAACTGACTCATACTGTATATACTCATGTATAATGACAAGAAGAAGCTCCTGTTTGATTTCTGCATTTTGAGCCAAAGCATATGAAGCCATAAAAACAAAGCAGCTCTTTGCAACAGGCTCATAATGAACCTGGGACCGTCCTCTCTCACTTTGCAAAGCTACTTTCACAACAAAGCGTTTGGGATTCTGGCACAGAACTTGCTCTGAACTATAAAATTCTGAGCATGATTTAACATGAAAATCTGAGGACATCATGGCTTTTGGAGGCTTCCTATTTGAAGCAGTAATTTCCTACCATCTTCTTGTTGGAAAAAGAGAGGCTGTGATTCTTTACTCCTGCTCTAGTTCAGCTGCTCGTACAAGAAGAGGAATGGCCATGTTACTGAGCTGTGTATTAATTCTCTCCACTCCTCCTTCCTCTCTCCCCTGCTGCTGGTTATTGTCATCACTGACTGAGATAATACATGCTGGCATTTTTAGGAACACAAAAATATTTATAAAATCTGCCCTAATTACAGTCTCCCAGATCTACCTGCCTTCCCTCCTTTCTCTCAAGACCTCTTTGCTAACTGGGTTTTCTTGCATTTTCCAGGACCTTGTTCAGCACCTCTGGTGGTACTGCTAATGCTGCTGTGAAGAAAACTAATTTACCTGTTTCTTCCTTCTAGGAAAAAAGCATTCAAGTCGCTTTTAAATGCCAGAATAACAACAGCTTCTTTGTGATCTTAAAAATGAGCATGAGAGATACATGTAGCTGGCTGCAATAAAGCAGGAAGGAATAGATACTCCTACAAACTAACCAGCAGGTTAAAAGACAGGAATCTGAAGGTTTTGCTAACATACCAGCTTTGATCCTGAAGAACAAAAAAAAACTGGTTTACAGAATATTAATAGATGCATCTTCCATGTGTGTAGGGAAGTGCTTTACTTGCCAGCACAGCATAGCCAGCCTGTAACAGGAACATCTCTAACTTTGAGCCATGTAAAATGCAATATGCAAAGAACTTTTTTAGGCAATGAATTAATAGCCAAGGAGAGACACTGATGACCCATTCGCTTATAAAATTCAAAGACTCTAGAGAGCAATAGTTTGGGAAACAGTAACCCCACAATGAACTACGTGTCTTAGCCAAGCTGGGCACTGAAGGCACTGAAAATTTAACTCCAAGAGATTAGCACTTCTGCTGTAGGTGTTCCACATAAACCATAACAGATCAGTAACTACTGCTGACATAATGAGTCTATCCCAAAAACCAGAAAAAAATTCCCTTCCTTTAAATCATGCCCATTTTTGTGGAGCTCCTTCAAAGCAATCAAACCCACCCTAACTGGATACCCACACACGATGGGATTGTAAAATGATGTTTCATTTGGTGCTTCAAAGCAGACTATAGATACAACTTCTAAAAGGAGATAAGCTGTTAATGAAAGGAGTTGGGAGTGCTTTCTAAACTTTCATTCTCTCACTAATCAGTATCAAGAATAAGTGAAATCAGAGGCAGGACACTGCTCCAGGGAAGCCCCTTCCCAGAAAGAAAATTATCCCAGTATACATAATCCAGGAAAAAACCTCATGCCAACTCCAGGAACGCCTACAAGCCCCTTCCATCTCAGTCAGTCTTTTTGTGAAAAGAGGATCCATTTAACAGAACATACCTCCTATTTCTGAACCACTCCAATTTCAAAAGGAAAAATAATACATTAATCTCCCGTGCGTGTGGTAGGACATGGGAGGCACTCAGGAATCTTTCCTGAAGAAAAGTGCTCTATAAATATAAAATATGTAATTGACACCTCAATGACCCTATCATGGGGAGCTATTGAGGGGAAGTCTCTTCTTCAGCTGCATGGAAGCAGTTCCCATCATCCTTTTTGGTACAGAAATAATAAGTTTTCATCATCACTGAAAAAATAATGTACTTTTTAGGGACATCAATTCAGAAATCTGCTTGAAGACCTTTACATTTTGGTTATAATAGCCTTTTTGTAATTATATATACATTTTTATTGGAGTATTTAAAATGCTATTGAAGGTGAGATGAACAGCAGTTAAAAGAGAATGAAATCAATATGGTTATCTATGCAGGTAATCAGACAACCTTTTTTAAGGCTTCTTTTTTTAACTTTCAGGGTTTGGGGGTTTTTTTATATTTAGCACTAGGTAAAGTTTCTGTTCTAAGCTACCTAATGTTACAAAATTTCCTGAATGGCACAGTTCAGTATTAGATAACAAAGTACTTTATAAAACAGAACTGAAAAAAAAAATAGCAGAAAAATAATTAATCTCATTAAAAGACCTTAGAAATGAGGCCTCTTGCAAACTGAGAAAGGAAGTGATGTTCCAACACAGGTTTCTTCAATAATAACAAAATAATATGCAAGTAATTAGGATTTTGGTGTTTATTGCTGCATGTCAGCATGTTAAGTACTTCCACTGTAAATGCTCTCAGGATCACTAAAAGGATCTTTTCCACAAATGAAACACATTTTTAAGTGAGTCTCAGTATCACTGCTAGAAAAAAATCTGGTTGGCACAAGGACTGGGATTACAAAGAAAAAGGAAAACTCCTACAAATTTCAACTGACAAAGAAACATGATTTTAATAAAAAGGGGATTTGCTTGAGAAATTGTCCTTTTATCAGCAATAAAACTGCTGCAATTTTAAGATGTTGCTCAATCTTTTTAAGATTTTAGGAAACTGTTTGAAAGTACTCTCTAATAAAAATACAACCAATAATAGAAGGATGTTGTAGCAACTAAAAGGGTATTAAAATTGTGCTTTTGTTAGTTCTGAGTTAAGGAACAATGGCAGGATTAGCAGGAAACTATTACGAAATTAATCTGATTAATGCCTTATAAATAATGAAGCCGTACTTAAAAGGGTCCACAAGCTCCACCATGTCAGAACATGGGTCTAACACATGATGCAAGACTAAAAAGGAGGATATTTTCCCTACTAATTAAACAGCAAAAACTGAATCCTCCCAAAAATCAAGTAAGAACAAACAGGGAAGGGGAAAAAACCAGTATGACTTGTAAAAACACAATAAAATTAACTGCAACCAACTCCACCCTCTTCATAATCAGTCTCAGAGGAAAGAGCAAGACTTTATTCTTGTCGTGTTGCACACTATCACAATTTCTCTGCACACAAATACCTCTTCTTCTTGATTTTTTTGTTAGAAGGATGCAAAACCCTTCTCAATAGAGCACCAGCGTGGGCAGGAGAAGGACAGTCTGTCTTGGAGTGACTTTATGGTTTATCCCTTTATGGTTTATAAACCATAAGGGTTTATATATATATATATAAATATATATATAAAAAAATATATATATCTCCCTCCAAAAGAGACAACCACTTTGGGGCACAGCTTTCGTCCAGCTCTGTTCAAAGCCACAGACAAGTGGACAAAAATCCATTTTAGTTATTTCAGGTCGATTTTATGGACCATGGTAAAACCCAGTTAAATGCTGTTCATGTCTTCCTTGTTAAAATAAGTCTAAAATCAGTGATTAGAGCGATCGTTCCAATTCCAGTGAAATGAGCTGGGATAAAGCTGACAGATCCATTTCCAGTCTGAATGCTGGTCCCAGTACTGAATGAATCTTGGTGGTGCTATTCTGGCAGTTTGGCCCTGGCTCTGAAAAATCTACTCTGGGGCTGAACTAACCACCCCAAGAACCTTTTCTTTTTTAAAAAAAGTAAAGCAAGATTTGTTGTGAAGAGTAAAAATCATAGAATCACAGATGGTCTGGGTTGGAAGGGACCTTAAAAAACCATCTTGTTCCACCCCCTGCCATGGGCAGAGACACCTTCCACTATCCCAGGTTGCTCCAAGCCCTGTCCAACCTGGCCTTTCCCCTCCTGCTCACAGTTTACTACCATAAGTATGTTTTACATTGTAACAGGTATTCAGGACGCTGAGAAGACTGATTTTTAACAGCACTCAGAATAAACAGCAGCTACCCAAACTCACTCACGGAATAAACCACAATCAGAGAAAACAACTCAAAAGTTCCCACCATCCAATCTCTTCACAAGGAAACCTTACTGAAACCCCAACTGCAGCTCCTCTCCTTTTACACCCACGAGTAACAAGCACCACTCCCGGAGCTGCCATGCAGAGCCACGGCCCTCATGGAGACCTGACATGCTCTTCTCTTCCAAAATGAGATGAAATCAAGCTGTCCTTGCCCACAGCACACCTGCAGCGCAGCGGGGCTGTGCACCAGAGTCGGTGTTAATCCCTAAATCCTGCTGGCTCAGAGTTATCCAGGTCCTGCAAACACCCCAGGCTCCATCTCCTGCTGACTCATGGGCAGTTCTCACCCTTGCATTATTTTTCTGGAGTTATTCAGCCTCAGTCCTGCTCCCCAGCTGGGCCATGAGGCTGCCAAAACCAGAGCACAGGACAGATACAAGTCACACTGCTGAACCTACAAACCCCACTCTTGTTTTAGCAGCTTGAGGAGGAGCTTCTTCACACCTTGTGATCACCCACCCCACTAACACCCCTCAGAGCTAACTGTGCCTTCAATTACAGAATATTCTGAGCTGGAAGGGACCTGCAACCCTCTCTGAGTCCAACTCTTCAGTGAATGACCCATACAGGGATCATGCTCTGACCAGCTGAGCCAAGCTCAGGGTTATTCTTTAAAACATCCAGTTAAAATGAGGAAATCCAAGTCTTGCTCTGAATTGTCACCAAGCTACTGCCAGGACCTCAAAGAGACCTCTGAACTTGCATGTAAGTCATTGCCTTCCAGTGGGATACAACTGTGTTGGAGTTTAAGAGGGCTCAGAGGGAAGGTAGTGGGAGGTACTGAGTATGGTCATTATTCAAGAGACACGAAAATTGAAGAGAAGTTATTCCTGTCCCCACAGAATGGGTCAGGTTGAAAGGGACCTCACTGGGTCATCTGCTACAGCAGGGCCATCCCAGAGCACATGGCACAGGATTGTGTCCAGACAGTTCTTAAATAGCTCCAGTGAGGGAGACTCCACAACCTCTCCACTCAAATGTTATTTACCTACAGCATTCCTTAATATCCAAGACACCACCTTCATCTCCAAACCACCTTGGTATTTCACATAGACTTCCTATTGTTTCTACAATTTGCTGTACAGCTCCTGCAAAAATTTCCTTCCAAACAAAAGCCATCCATCCTCCCTCAGACATCATTCAAACGAGGTCGCAAAGAAAACAGTACAGAGAGGCAGCACTTTGGAAGTTCTCCCACATTTTCAATCCCGCCCCTTCCAGCAGGCAGCTGGTATGAAATGCTGCTGCTGTTTGACCAAGTGTGTGACACTGTGGTGTTCTCAGACCATGGCTCTGTGGGGAGCAGAGATTCTCCCCTGCAGGAGCTCCAGCACTGGTGTTCCCCAGCTTTCAACCCAAATAAGCAAATGCCTTCCTTCAAGGCAGCTGCTGGGCAAGGCTGCAGTGGGGAAAAATCTTCTGAAAGGTCATCTCAGGGTATTGCAGATCCATGAAGCTCAAAAGGCTATTTTATATATATTATATATATATTTGTAAAGTTTGGTAATATTTTTCCTATTCCTTGTCTTACCAGTGAGAAAGATGAATCAGGTCAATGAGGACAAAATTATGAAGAAACTGGTAAATTATATTAATAGCAAAAGAGGAAGATGCTTAGAGTTACAGTTGCTGCATTAAAAGGACAGAGGGATGTGGAAATATTACTTGAGAACACTTCCTGACAATGAACTTTATTTTTAATGATGTACCCCAAAAATACTTTGCTAACAAAGCAAGTAACAGTAAATGCACCAATGGCCATGGCCAGTTTGGGCTCTGAGTTAGCTTTAGTGAGGCTGATCATCCCCAGTACTGTAATCCCATTTAAACACAGATCTTTGACAGCACTGGTCTAAATTTGCTTGGAAGGAACTGGGGCTTTACAACAAGAATTACTCTGAGTCATGGAAAGCAAAAATTGCAGAATGCCACTTCCCAGAAAAAAACCATCCTGGTGCCACATTGCTGCTTCTTTGGGCATGGGCCAGATGCAAAAGGAGGAGGTGCAAAGGGGGTGGGTGTATATATATGTGTGTGTGTATATATATATATATATATATATACACTATTTCTTTATAGGGTATTGCTGTTGTGCCAATCAAGAAAAGTGCAAATATTTAATTTTGGAAAGTTTTGCAGAGTAAGAATTTTGCATTTCATGCCCAAGCAGTTCATCGACTCTGGCTAAGGACAGAGTGAAAATCCATGGTAGTTACAGTAGTTATGGCAGTTTCATTAATGTCAGTTATAAGTCATAATCAAAGTACGAAATTTATTTTTTGCAGCTGGAATCAAACCAAAGTATTAATCCTAAGGATGTTATCTGGGAACTCAAAGTAAAGCTACAACTATAAAAACCCATCAGCAAATGTGTTTCAATGAACTCCCCACATAACCAATCTTCTTGTCAAAACCACTATCTACCACTGAATTAAAATATCCAATGATCTGGCCCTGGAGCAAATGTTTGGAGAAATACAGGGGAACACATTAATTCAGTTTTCCATATCAGATTATTAACAGGTGACAAACCAGGGACTCATTATGGCAGTGAAACAAGTTTAGGAAGAGATAATCACATTAGCTGAATACTCAAGGATAAAAGCTGGATCAGATTGGCTGAGCAGGATCTCAGATGCCCAGAGCAAGGAAATACCTCCTGTTAGAGCTTTCATCCCAGCCAAGGTGTTCCAGAGCACATCCAACAACTAGAGATCCCATCCTCTGGATGGGAAAATGCCAGAGGTTACTGTGCTTCTGCCACCTGCACTACAACACTGAGAGCTGAGAAATAATTTGAAATGCATTATTCTGTCATGTAGATCAACTCAGTAACTTCTTGTCTCAGTTGCCTGTAACTCCCTGAATTTGGTTGTGGAATGTTTGAGAAAACTGATTTAAAAGAAGCCAAAAAAAGAAATGAGCTATTTAAATATAGAACCAGGTATTTGTTTGGAACTAGGCATTGACAGCAAATGCAACAGTCTGAAAGGTCCTATAAGCCAAGTGATGGAAAAGAAGAAAAAGCTGGGATTTCTGAAGATATTTTAATTTGCTGCAATGACTTAATCCCCTGGCAAGAATCTTCATTTAAGTGCAGACACAGTTTTGATCAATCTAAAGATGATCTTTTTGGGTTTTGCCCCACTTTGATCTGTGCTTTAACTATATTAAAACCAAGCACAACTCCAGACCTCCTCTATTTATATGGTATCACTGCAATTATCTGATAAGAATTTTCTGGGATGATCCACAACTCTCCTTACAACAACAACTTAGTAGAGCCAAAACAACAGAATACAAAACAGAAATAACAGAATGCAAAGGAGAAAAACGGCACAAAACAGGCGATTTTGCTACAGGAAGTTGGGACTTGCCACCTCAAATTAGTGGGAGCCGTGAAGCAGCATTAGTGACAAGGGGATACAGTAATTGGGGTTGATTTCCTGGCGCTGAGCCGAGCGCTCTGGTGAGTTAATTATAGCTCTGGAGGGAGCAGGGACACTTCCCGGTGACACAGGGACACCACGGAGCAGCGACCTCCAGGAATTATGTGAAAGAGGCAGCAGAACTTTCCTGCTCGGCCCATTACGGGAAATCCACACGGAAATTCGGAGTTAAAAGTGATAGGAGGGAGGAGAATACTCAGCCTGTCAGGAAACCAAAAAGGGTCATCGCTTCACCCATTAAAACAAGTCACTTGTAGCCCAAATTCAACAAGATTCTTATCACTAAGCCTTGATTTTAACCAGTACTATTTAATTAATTTGGCAGAGCTACACAATGCCTTCCTGAGCAATAGCCAGCTCCCCTCTTGGGTTCCTTCTGTAATCATTTCCTTTGATTAACTTCACTGTATTTACTCAAATTAACCCATGTATTTCATACATGTTGCAACAAATTAGAAGAGAAGAATTAAAAAGCAGCCTGCCAACTTAAAAACTGAGTGAGTGGAACTTTTTGAATTAAAACAGACAGAGTTATTAGCTGATTATTATATGGAGAATGTTCAGAAGAAAGAACATGCCCTTTCCATTTTCATTTTGTATTACTAGTGATTACATGATATATCTTAAATTATAATTTGAGGTAAAACTATGATTAAAAATAATTTAAATATTGCACAACAAGTTAATTGCCCTGGAATTTCTTCATCTTTGTTCCTGTTCTTTGATTCAAAGATCCTGTGTGCAGGGTATCTGCTCCAGGAGTCTCACCTGAGGTGGGGGGCCAGGACCCTCAAGCACTTCCCTTCGTGGTCTTTACCACAACAGAGGATAAGGGGACACCACCAGGTACCACTTTTATGTATCCCATATTTCCTGCAAAGCATTGCTGCATGCTCTGGGGCAGAGCTGTATGGCAGTTCCCTTCCCACAAAACCTTTCAGAATTAAAAAGGAAAAACAGAATAAAGGAAATTACCAACCCTCTCCCAGCCATCAAAACTGGGTGAAGTACAAGGAAGGAGAGGTGGAAACCAACGCCTCCTTGGTCACTGTCACAATTCCTTGTGTTTTCAGGATTATATTGACTTTCTGAGTCCAAAAAAGAGTCCAAAAAAGTCTTCATAACTTAAGTTATAATTCAGGAGAAGATGTTCACCTTAAAGCCATAATCTCTCTTTGCACTGCAAGTGGAAAAGCTTTTACAATGGAAACCACCTTAGTGGATCAGAGTTAACCCCTTTGTGTAGGGCATGGACGGCTCTCACTCAATTCCACAGCATCACTTCAGCAAAGGGATCCTGACCCGAATCCTCAGGAAATTCAGATCCTCAACCCAGACCTTTTCTCAGGTAATTTCCTTCCCTGTGGGGATGAGTTGTCTGGGAGCAACTATTCCCAGTTAAAACTTTTATCAGAACATCTTCCCATGAAAAGCCATTTTGGTCAACTGGAACTTGAAGACAGCTCTTTTATGAGAACCTTTCCCAAGTACCTCTGCTTGGGGAATACTGCACTTCCAGCTTGGAGGCCAGTAACAGGCTTACACATGATAAGATGGAGCCAACCCAGAATAAGGCAGTTGGTGAAATTCAAGAGTCCTGTTAGGACCTGCTCGCTTCAGTCGATGAGAAAAGCAAGAACTTCAGGCAACTTTCTGCAGTTGGGGTCAAATTAGGGGAAAGGAGAAGCTGTGAGCTTTGCTGAGCTTTTCAATGCAACCACAGAGAACTGGTCTCCTCAGATGAAGAACAGAAGGAATAAAGACACTGACTATACCCTTGTGCAAGGGGAGAAACCATCACAGCTCAGGAACTCTACCGAAAGCACTTCTGTTCAATTTTTATAGGGAGTTTTATCCTGCAGGATCTGGCTCTTGAGAAACACGTTACACAAGCACGTGCAAACAATCCCATGTAGGGATTACTGATCACTTTGCCAGTCTTTAAACAAATACCTGATTTCTGAGCACAAACAGATATAAAACTACCCACAAGCAAGGGGCTAAGAGTATGTGGGCAGTGCAGGGTAAGACCATCTCCTGTAGCAGCACTGCAGCTGCATCTGCTTAAACCAGCACAGAGGTTCTACTCAGAGGTTTGTTTTTCCAGTTTTTCCTCTACTGTGCATTTCTACTTTGCTACTTTACATGGATTTAAGAGAACCAGCCAGAGTAAGTACAAGCTGGAGTATATAAACTAACTTCTTGTATAAATAAGCCACCAAAATTACTCAGAACTACCAACCTGACAAAAATAATACTGAAACTCCATGGAAAGAAAACACCACCATTAATCTTGCCAATGAAAAAAACATGCCTGAGCTGTTAAATCTCTGGTAAAAGACAAACCCATAAGAGACTCATGATGATAGTGATCTGATTAGTCAGAATCACTGAAGAGCTGAGGAAAGAGATGGTCAAATAGAGGCCAGGCCAGGAAGAAGTTCTACTCTTCCCTGAGAAACAGATTTTCTGTGTCCGATAGGTTCTCAAAACTCTCCTCAGCCTCACTCACCATTCTTAAAAGAGAAAGTATTACCTCGTCCTGCAAGCCATGGAGAATTCCACATCCTTGGAAATCTCTGCTTGGAACTGGCTGGTTTACACAGCATTCAGTGCTATGACTTGATCAATGCTGGACAGAGCTCCAGTCTTTGCCAGGGTAAGGGTTAATTACCACTGATGGTCAGCAAATAAAAATAAAGTTTTATCCCACAGGCATTTGCAATCCATACTCGCAATGGCAGTGCTTCTCACAGACAGGTTCTTAGAAAGTCCTCTTTGACCCTTCCTGCTCTTCAGCAACAGAGGAAGAGCGAAACAAAGGCATCTCAACAAAAGTTGGACTGAGAGCTCCTACCTGGTTCTCACAGTGCCAGATGCCAGAACTAAACATGTGGGATGGTAGCTTGTAATAATTCTAACAGGACAGTAAACACAGACAGTAAACTTTCAACATAATACAAAACTTGTGCTGCCATCCCTGGCAGAATTTCCCCGGCACAGAAATGTCCTGGATGTGAACCCTTCCCCACAGAAAGTTCCCTATTGATCCTGCTGCCATCTCATCCCCCTGCTTAATAATCAGGAAACTCCAGCTCCTGCTAACTCCTTCAGAGAGAAGTTTTTTTGGGAATTCCGGCCTCTGGCTTGGTTTCCTGTATTGCCAGCTCCAACCCAAGGACCAGAATAAACACAGAATATTCAGAGAGTGTTCAGTAGTCCCAGGAGAGTTTGCTTGATAAGTCCAAACAAGACTTTCACGATACAGATTCAATGACTTCTTCCTCCAAAAGAAGGTGTCAGAGGATATGGGGCAGGAAAGCATTTTACTGGCATCACTGAGGACAGATTTGAAAACAAATCAAGGTAAGAGGGAAAGAATCTACCACCAGCCTTTAATGTAAAAACTTAGGAGTAAATTCAAAGTAAAAAACAAAACAGCAAATTCTGTACAACAAAATACTGAATTTATACAACTAGGAAGTTTTCTCAAAATATTTAAGATGCTTTCCACAATGAAAAGGATTTAGTATTTTTTGTAAATTCCAGTTTATATAGATTATTGACCTCAAGAATTTAATTTTGAAGGAAGTAACTGATATTGTGTGGAGAACAACCTGGGTTTTACTGTTCTCACCAACGTATGGTGAACCACCTCCTGACTAGCTCATGCATAAGAAACACAATAGAAAGGTGCAGCTGAAATTTTAAAAGCCTGAAGATTTACTGATGCTGAGACCACAGATTTCCAACAATCTGCTCTATCTGGGAAGTGTTTATCTGCAAAGCATTTTAGTGTTTATCTAGAAAGCATTTTACAAATATTAAAGCAATACCTCCTGCTCCCATCTCCTTCACACAGACTCACTGTGTCATGTTGTATATAACAATTTGGCATTTACCCCTGACTTCAGCAGAACACACAACACTCCACCAGAGTTATTGAGGAAAGTCAAGCAACACATACTGGAAAATGTAGTTTTGTTATCTCAATATGTCACAAAATGCAATTTTACACTGAATAGAAATACAAAAAAGGTAAATAATAGAAAAATATATACTTTTTCAAAAGAAAAAAATTAAAGTTTTAGATTGTTTGACCTTTCCTAGTCTTCCCTCACAGGAAGCAGACCATGTTGTACGACATCTAATTTAATTTTCTGTTTCTTCCTTTCTTCTCTTAAATACTAAAGAAACACAAAAAAGCATCAGAGTACACACACCATTGCTGAAGGAGCATGACACACCTGCCCCAGAGAGAACAACTCCCGTTCTTTAAAATTCTGGGAAACTATTTAGGATATTTTTAGAGTATTGATAAGTGAATAATCTTTGGGTGAAAGATTCCAATTAAGGAGCAATTGTTTTCCTTTCTGGGAATTTGCTGGTACCAGTCTAGGAACTCCACCCAGGAGCTTTGGGAGTTGTCTTTTCTTACTTAGTCATCCAGCTTTGGAAAGTCTCCAGCCAAAGATCCCAACCTGAAAGACCCTGGTTTTAAAAAGATACATTTCATTACATTTATCTGCTAAGCACCTTTATTTTCTTTTTTAAATCCACCCACTGCTATTAAGAAAAGCCACCAGAACTCTCAGAAACAGCTCTATTTCAAAGATTTAAATACCTTTCTCTTATTTTGGCTCCACAATGTTCAGCCCATAAAGTGACTGCAATGGAGACCAAACACCAAGGTTCTTTTTACTCAATCTTTTATTAAACAAACACCATTCTGCTGCTGGCACCACAGTGATTGCAGATCACTGTATAAAATCCCTACCACAAACACAGGATTTGTTCCTAAACAACAAGGGGGTGAAAGGGGAGCAGCAGCAGAGTAGCTACAAATACACCTCCTTGCCATTTGGAACCCAGGTTTCACTGATATTTTCAAGCCAATCTTTTCGTTTTTATCTGTCAACGCAGGAGAAAATGTGCAAGTTTTACTAACAGACACTTTAATGTTGTGTCCAAGGGTCTTAAATAATTGAATTAAAACCCAGGATGGTTCAAGCACAACATATCTACCAGTTATCCCTTCATTATCTTCTGCAGTAAACAAATGCAGCTGTTGAATGTTCTGGACTTTATTTCCAACATTAGATTCTGGTTCCTGGCACAAATTTTAAATGATTGAATAATATTAAAGCATGGAACACACTAGGTTTTATGTAATATATAAATTATAACATATCTAACAACAGGCAAATCTTTCCATAAGACTGGGTTACTGGAATACTAATTGCCAATTTTCCTACTCTGAGAGCAAGAAAAAAATCAGTACACTGGTAAAATTAAATTATTCATTTCAATAGAAAAATACTTTCTTTCTTAACAGCAGAGATTTGGCACTAAGATTTTATATAACATCATTTACACCTGATTGTATTTCACTTCCAATTTTTTTAATCCTGCAAGGTACAAAGCAAATACTTATGAAAGGGACATGCAGCCAATGCCAAAGTTTCAATTATAGCCTTTCCTCTTTGGCAGCAGCAAGTCAGGACTTGTGTTGTTCTCTTCCTTCAGATCACTGCTGAGGGAAGAAAGAAACCTGGAGATGCTGCTGGCACTTAAATATCTGCTTATCCTTAAATGCTGCAGATGATGCTGCAGATGATGCCAAGCCTTTTGCACTTACTTGTATCAACTGGGGGAAATCCCCACTTTTTCACCCCTTTTACAGAGGTGAAAATAACACAAACCATCAAAGAACTATTACTGGGAAAAGACAACTTACAAGCATTCAGATTTTATTTTCTGTTTCTTCAGGTTGTTGTCCCCATCCCCATTTTCTAGGGTCATAGGTACAGGTATAAAGTAGGGGTGTGTTTTAAAAGGTGACACTCTAAAAGGATTGTGTAATTTAAATAAGTAAGTGCAGAAAACAGACAACAATGCCCCCAAATCCCCCAAAATATCAATTATCTCTCATCTGTGTTCTGAAGCAGGAAGGTATTTTAAAAAAAAGAAAGAGAATGTGCCTAAAATCTTTGTGTGTGATCATTGCAGTAATAAGAGGGACTTTTGGAAAAGTTATCCACGTTTTTCATCCAAGGTTTGTGACTAGACAATCCCTGTTTTAAGGTCACAAAAATGAGTGATCAGATTTATCAAAATCCTCATACCCACCAAAAGATGCTACTGTTTCTGAACAGCAGTCCAACAACATGCACCCTGCCTACTAATCTATCTCCCCAAAATACTTCCAATATTTCAAAAGCTCACAGACAAAACATGTTGTCTCTTTCATCTTTTATTAAAAAAAAAAAAAAAAAAAAAAGAAAAAGATATGCTGAAATCTTTTTTTCCTTGCTCCATAATTACATTGATTTGGAAAACAAAACAGCAATATTTAATTTTGGACCAGCAACAGGTTTTAAGAGTCAGTACCCCATAAGACATGCCATCTACCCTTACATATTTTACCCAGTTACTGCTCACATAAAAAATTCCTTATCAGTTGCAATTTTCTAAGACTTATTTATATGTATTCACACATCTAAAAATGTGCTTACACTATTGTTGAGACAGAATTCAGTGGAAAAGCCTGTCCATTGGAGGGATTCTGTAGCCCACTTGTTTTAAGACACTATCACCAGTTTCATCTCTGAGTAGAGCTACTTTTAATGTGTGTACATACACATAAATATATATATGCAAATATACACACAGAGAACATCCGAGTGCCTTTTTGCCAGCTCACAGTTAGGAGAATTCCAGCAGAAATTTAAGGAAACAACATGAATCCACAGATTACTTTCTTTAATAAGTAGTCCTGAAGGCTGGGTTCAGGTTTTTTTAGAGCAAGTTATCACTTCTGAGAGATCTGCAAGCAGCATCCTCCACAGCAGATGGGGTGAGGGTAAAAGCCTGTGGAGATGCAGCTGAGCAGCCAACGGCGCAGAGCTCACACCCTGCACTCCTCACACCCAGAGCTGGCCCAGGACAAAGGGCTCTAGCACTAGAGAGCCACTATTTTCAGTGTAAAGACACTCATTTTTTGGCAAACACTATCAGTGATCAGTAGAGCTTGTCTTTATGTGGCACCATCCATGGGGAGGAAGCCCTCCCGCACTAATCTCGCTAATCTCCGGAGCTGGGGGAATCGCTATTAAAAATGCTGTTTAGACAGACAGGCTTCTCTGCAAGTCTGCTACACAGGCTCATCAAACTCATTAAACCCAGCTTTAAATCCCAGGCTTGCCAGTGTAATCCCTTTAAGGAACCTGCTAGACTAGGCTGAGAGAATAAAAACATGGTAGTTAGTGAACTGAAAGGTGCAGGAGCACCGCTCACCTGGTGGTCAGCATGGGAGATGGACACCCCATCTTCTGGGGGACCACCAGTGACACGCTGCTGCCAGCACTGGACAGGGAATAATGTCCTTGGAAAGCACACACATGTTGTGTCTTCTACCTCAGCAACAGGAAGGATGTTGACCTGCAGCAGCATCAACTTGCCAGCCTCCACCCAAATCCTTCCCATTGTTATCTGTATTATATGAAGGTAAAAGTTCTGTTGCAGCTGGCACAGCACAAAATTGGTGACTGTTCTGGAGGAACAGGAGATGGCTGGAGTGCCACCTCCTGCTGGCAGAGGCAGCATTTGGATGGGCAAGGTGAGCTCTCATGCCTTGCCACACTGCCATGGAAAAATCCTCCATGGGAGCCATAAAATGCTGTGCCACCATCAAAGCTTTGAATATCCCAGTAACTGATGTTCATCTTCCACACATGTGTGTAAAGCAGTTGTAGAGCTGATTTCCAGGTTTCCTTCTGCCTACAGAGCTGCTGTTGCACATGGGGAGACTGGAAAAACCCAAATCCAGTGCTGAGGCTGTGAGGAGGCAACGAGCAACACCACAGGCATCGTATTTACAGAGAGAAAAGAAAAAGCTGCAACTTGAAAAGGCTGCAAGATGTAGAAGTTGTAGAGAGAGGTTCTCTGCACAGGACAGCCCAGCAGCAGGCTGCCTTGGGGAATTCTGCTCAGGAAATCATGGCATTGGGATGTTTTTAATCATCCCAGCCTCGAACAGAGTGCAGGACTGCAAACTGCTGGGCACCTTATGTCCTCTCAACTGACCATCAGCTGAAGGACTACAAGAAAAAAGCTATGGCACTGAACTGCAGCCTCCTGGTTCCAGTGGTTTTAGGTAAACACAGCAGCATGTAACTTCAAAATTCACCAAGAGACTGGATACAAAGCTTCCTAGTACAGTGACTAGACAAAATGTAAAATAAAATGAAATTAGAAGGTTCCCTATGGGGTCAGAGCAGTAAAACTGATTCTGATTAAGTCGCATTACCAGATAGAAGCAGGATCTCAATAATTTACAGCCAGAGACAGGATAAGTGTCCATTAGCATTAGTGTCTGTGGATGTACACTTTCTATTTTTCCAGATATTTAAGGCCTCTGAGACCACGTCTGGGCCTCTGGCTTTCCCTCTTCCTGGCTCCAAACCATTGAAGCAAAATCCCTTCTCTCTAGACAGAAGAGGAACCTTCCTCTTTAGCATCCTCTCTGCCCTCAAAGGGTGGCTAAGGAAAAAGGCAGGATTATTTGAAGTCAATCTGGACACAGTAAATGGTCTCTAATGGTTTCTAGAACATGAAATTCAGGATAATTTGGAAAAGTTATGAGGTTGGACATGATCCAAATTCAGATGAGCACAGCACAGCAGGATGTTCTGCAGATGTGTCAGTGACTCTTAAGTTTAGCTGCCCTTGGGTTTTTTTTGTTTGTTTTTAATATACCTTTCAGCACCAGCAATCTTGGGAAGGGCACACTTGAAGCCAAACCAAGAAGTACTAAAGGAAATAAAAAAATAAGCCAGATCAATCATTAGAGAAACCTGGTCTCATTATATTAATTGTGTCTAAACCTCCCTCAATGGGTTCCTGGCCTTTTTCCCTTGGAGAACCAATGCAGAGTGGCTGCCCTCATTTTGTGCCTCCTCCACTAATGAGCAGCCTCACGCCACTTCAATGCCTCTTCCCTCCCAGGAATCATTACCTCAAGAGTTAGAACTAATTTGACAAAAATCTGTTCTGCACCATCATCCCCAGGTTCTGGAGGTTTAAAGAAACCATTGAAGGCTCTTGCTGACAGGTCAGAACAGCTCTCCATCGGTCTCCAACAAAAAGAGATGAGTAGGAACATCTGGGTAGAGGTTTGGACTCTTTTTTTTAAAATAACTGCTTTATATTCAAGGTACCTGCACCTTCCCATGTGAATTTTTGAAAGGAGTGGTACAAAGTTACTCCTCTTGCTCCCTCAAATTCCAGAGACTGAGGGATTTTTCAAATTGTGAGTACAATGAAATAAAAAAAATGATCAGAAAACAAACCAGCAAGACTGTAGTGATGGTTGTTCTCTACTGTGTCCCCAGTTTTGGGGTGGGCAGAACATCCCAGCAGTGGTTCTCACCCCCCTGGGATGAACTGGGATCATCTCCATGTCTTTTACCCCTCCCTGGTGCTTTTGAGTGAGTGAAGAAGGAGGGTAAGGAGCTGCCAGACACTTCTGCAGCTGATGAGCAGCAGCCACCCAAGAGGTGGTTGCATGATTTTGTGTATAGAAAGCTTGTAAAGCACTTTGGGAAGCTGCAGGATGAAAAGGACTATATAAACGTAAGATATTATTATTATTAAACCAGTGATCTGACAAGAAGAGACAGCTCTTCAAATCTCTACAACAGCTTGAGCTGAAGAGATCAGGGAGTCCAATTTGAAAAAATAATAATTTGAAACGAATTGGAGGATTAGAAGTGGCAGCTCTTTTGTGGATTCTCCATGGCAGGTAAATTTAGTAGGCTACTTTAATTTTGCATCGTTTTAACTCCTGGCAATGTCCTGTGCATTGAATCTGACAGAGAGACAGAGTGTTTGAAGCTGTCGTGGCTACATTTTAGTCTCCCAATTTTACAATCAGTGTTTGAATCTGCTACTACAACTCTGGGTACAGAGATCAGAGGCTTATCAAAGAGGCATCCATTTCAAAGACAAGCAGCAGCTTTGACTTCATTCCTTCAATGCTTAAAATTCCTGAAAAAGCAGATGAGCATACCAGAAAACAGGTCTGAAGGAAATTTCTCTATCGGCTGTAAACCTATTTCAGTATTAATTTTTTAAGGATCTATTTTGGTCTCAAGTAAAATGAGCGTGTTTAGCAGAGATAATCCTCTCAACAGGTGAGCTTAATATATGCCTTTTCCTGTGACTGACTGAAAGAACATTTCAAACTTATTGCTTTTTCAAGCATTAATTGAAGAACTACTTCAACCAGTTAGCTGATTTTGTTTAAATCTTTTTTTAGACTAATAATGTCTTCCCTTTGCTAACAAAGCAGCACTTCATTTCTTTATTGCTGCCCTTATTTTACCTGCATGGATGAACCAAGTGCACCGTGGGCAGCAACACATGTACTTTGCAATGCAGGGTTTAAAGGTGTATCCCACACTGGAGTGCTGCTTTCCACACTCAGCTCTTGGTTTTAAGCTGAGTTTCAGCATTCACATGAGTGATACATGACTGATCAGCATCCCATCAGCATGGAGGTGAACCTGGGTGATTTTCCTCCTTCCGATCTCACACACACAGTGCCTGCCATTGAGACCACTGGCCACTCACTGGAACCAAGTGCCTGGTTGATTTTTGCTGGAAAGCAAGAGTGGATTGCTCCAAAGTGATACGCAAATCTGATCCCAGTTCCTCCAGCTGAGCATTGCCCAGCCCAGGGAGGCTCTGAAAAGCTTGTGCAGGGAGCAGTGGATCGTTTCCCACAGAGGAATGGATAGTTTCCCATGGAGCAATGGGCAGTTTCCCATGTTGACAGGGAGCAATGGATAGAGTTTCCCAGGGTACAAGGGACAGTGTTTCCAGAGAGTCAAATATTCAGGCATCAAGGGCAGGGTAACCTGGCTGCTGCTGAGGTAGGGCAGGGGAGTGTAGCACCAAGCCCACCTCTGGCTTCTTGTTTTCATCGAGTGCTGCTGATTGACCCATCCCAGTTCTCCAGCAACTCATCAGCAGGACTTAGAGGCAAAAGGGAATAATCAGCAACAGGTTAATTTGTCTGATTAAGGCTTGGGAGATGTGGCACTGGGAACTCGGTACGGCACAGTCCTCGGAGCCAGGCCCAGGCAGCTTGAAAGGAGCCGCCCGCTGCTGCCAGCCAAGGAACGCATTAGAGCTGCCTTTGAAAGCCATGGCCATACCAGCAGCCTTAGCAAAGCTCCACTGCAGGTGTGGACATGCCCTAAAGTGCACTGAAAGTGCTCAAGAGTTCGGCTCTTCAGCGCTCAAATCGCTTCTGACAAACAGGACTGAGAAGTCTTAACACATTCGGGCGTTTTTAAAAGCACTCCCAGCATCATCTCACACCGAATGAAAGCTGGATTAAAATCAGGTTTGAAACTGCACAATGTTTGCAGGTGCCTCGCCTCAGAGCAGCTCATCTATCAGCATTCAGCCCAGCAACACAAGTTTCTTTTGTAATATTTTATTAAAAGGTCCTTGGTGCCCACACACACACACACACACTTGGAGACACTGACAAACCTGACATATTCTTCAAAATACTTTAAATTACTGTTATTTACCCAGTAGGAAACAAAACATACAGAAAACCACATGAGATGTGACGATGCTGTATCTACCTCATGCAATTCCATGAACCAGATTGCTTTCATTTATGAACTGAGCATTTTTCATTGCTTTCTCTGTTTCAGAGAACCGCAAGAAAATCATTTTTGGGGCAGAAATGTTCCAAGTCTGGGTTCTTTAACAGCTTCAATCTTAGTAAGTAATATCATAGAATCATAGGGTGGGTTGGGCTGGAAGGGACCCTAAAGCTCATCCAGTTCCACAGGGACAGGGACACCTGACACTATCCCAGGTTGCCCCAAGCCCCATCCAGCCTGCCCTTGGACACTTTGAGGGATGGGGAAACCACAATCCCAGTGTCCCTGGGTGACAATAATGAATAAATGAAGTGATGTCTGCCCAGCTGGCTGCAGGCACTGTCCCAGTGGCAGTCCTGTGCCAGGGCATCGCCAGGCCCAGCACAGAGCTCACTGCCAACTCCTCATCCCTCCTGCTGAACACTGCCCTGGGGCTGCTGCTTCCCAAGAAAAACTTCCTTTTTAAAAAGTCAGTGTACATTCAATAGATAAATAACCACCTCTGTACTTAAAAAGTGCACAACTATGGCCATAAATAAGCATTAGTGCTTCAAAAATTGTGAAACCACAGCTTTATGGTTTTAAACAGAGACAAGGTGGAATCCTGAATGGGGGCAATGTATTTCAGATGAAAGCTTTCAAGCAGATGAGGAATAGTTACAGTAGTTGGAACCTGAGTAACTACAGTTGCATTAAATTATTCCATCTGCAAGTCCATTAAAAATTGTTAATGGTTTTGTATGGCTTTTATATTTATTGGGTGGGTTTATTCCTATGTGAGTCATACATATTTATTACCAGAGGCCAGATAATGGTTATTAATAAAACTTCTTTTATTTGCATACTGTCTTGATGCTGCCCTAAATATTTACAACTGGTCTATAAAATAAAAAGAATCCTCAAAAATTCTAAACAGAACCAGGGATGCACCACAACTTTGCTTTTTGTATTTTATTACTTTTTTGGTCCTTTGTTTTTTCGAAACTGGAAAAAAATCCCCTCAGCCTGGTAAATCCATTTCTTTTCCCAAGTCACAAAAGCACTAATTCTTTCAAAGCTTTAAAGCACTATTTGTGTGGAGGAAGTGAGAGGAGATCCAAAGTTAAAGCAGGCTGGGTTTTTTATAATTAAGAAAATACATATATTTCTACACATAATTATGAAAAGTAACAAAAGCTCAGTATTAAAATAGGTCCACTGAATCCCTGGACTTGTGCCTGCCAACTAAAACACCTACTATGAATTTAGTAATGGGTTATGCAAACATAAATTACAAGGCCAGACGTTTTAAAAGGAAAAAAAGGTGATTTATTGTCACACTGGAGACACAGCAGGATAGAAGCACAATTTCATTTTTCCATATATTCATCAACACTGCAGATGTGTTAATGCAAAAAGAATTCCAAAATAAAAATGACTCTCAACTGCTCTAATTCTCATCTGTCATTTAATTTACTTTAAAATTGTTACCAGGAAGCATTTTTTTGTTTCAAGCAAGCAAAACACACTAAAAATTCCTGGAAGAAAATAGGTTTTAAGAGCATTTTACAGATATTTCTCCCCCTAAAAATCATTACTTCATCCAAAACTGACCACAACAGAGTGGCCCTGCAGAAACTTGGGGTATTTGGGAGGGTTTTTAATAGAAAAGCTTCAAACTATCATTTGTACCTTGGGCATTTGGTTTGTGAGTATTTTTACTCCACATATTTATAGTTTCTGCTTTTCTTTCAAGGAGATCCAACTATTCACTTATCCACTGTCAGAGCAGTGACAAGAATCTCTCGTAACTGGCAACTCCTGTTAAAAGAGTTATTTGTGACAACATCATAATTTTAATGAGAACAACGTGTTCCTTTAATTACACCTGAGTGACTTTGAGGTGGTCCAGCAGATGAACTGAGGGTTACAGAATGTTTGTTCACAAAGTAAAAAAAGGAACCATACTAATTGAAGAAGTTTAATTATTTCTTTGCTTGGTAAATACACATAGGAAGGAAGAGCAGAGATACTGATGCCTGTTATTTTTAAAACTCTTGAATATAAGTCAAACTATTGTTCAGAGTAAATTTAGGAACTGAACTTCAGATTTACTTGGAGAGTGATCTCCATATAAATTCCAAGTTTTACACTTACCTTTACAAGTACCATAAAATAAAATGTAAGAATGGCTGGCAATTGTTGGTACCACAGTGAGAAAACTCTCAGCTATTTCAGCTAAAAAAATGACAATATCGTCCCTTAAAAGCCAGTCAATGATACATCAATAAATCACGTTATATCTTAATGCACACTACATAAAGCACAACCATTCTGCAGGAGGAAGGATGACAAATGCTCTGTCAGGTTCAGTTTTTTTTCCTTGAGTTCTGACCTTGAAAACATTCTCCTCTTTCAGTCCTCACCCCCAACCTTCCCCTGCCCCACTGCCTGCTCTGGCCACTTTCCAACTGGGTCAGCCCTGCGAGGTTCAAGCAAAGGCAAGAACAACCAGGGAAAAACAAACTGTTTGCTTTGCCTTCTCCCAGTGTCAGTGACAGCAGAAACTCACTGCGGCATCAAAGGCTTAACAAGAGAGATTAACTTGTAAATATTTGCTTACAAGTGTGTCCCTTTGTAAACCACAGTAATACCCAAAATATCCCCTTTTCTCCTTTGCTGCAAATGGAAAATGCAGCACTCTTGGCATGACTGAAATCCAATACCTGCAACCAATGCTGTGGGAAGAAAAGTGAATTCTTCAGCTCGCAAGAATACTCAACCAGGAAAATGCTCAAATGAAATAAATCTACATTACTAAGAGCAAGTGACTTCAGAGGAGATCATTTGTTCAACTACTCTGATGAGTTTGGTTGAATCAGATGTGTCTCCCTCTTGAACATTTTTGGAACTCTTGAATAAAGTAATTGCCCGTATATTTTCAGATTTACAAAAAGACTTTTGATGTAAATGAGTTGTAGAAAGTTGATTTAAGGGTATCTTGAAAGCAAATGGAGAGAAAAAGAGCAACTCAAGGTGGCCTAGGTCATGTGGTTTCAGAAAAATGCTTTAAATTAAACTTCTCTGCCTAATAACACACAGCACAATCATGACTTCTGCAGGTCAGGGGAACTATTTTCCTGAGTTTCAGACCTTTACAAATGCTGTTTGAAAATCATGAACTATGAAATCCTACATAGCAATAATCCCCAAAATATGGCCTCCTTTGGTAAAAGAATTTTCTCAAGCCCTGTTATTCCCAAATAAATTGCACGGATTCTGCTGCCACCCTGCCCTGCTGGGAACAGCACAGGTTAAGACAATAAAGACAATTATTTAAAAAAATTAATTAATGAAGTCTACTAAGTATGGTGGGAATGGTCAATGTGGTCAATGGAGGTCAGTTTTAGGAGAATCCTGGAGAAATAAATGTCCTCTCACTGCCAATAAAAAGGAAGCAAGAGATCATAATATAGAAATATGTCAGAAACACCAATGGGTTTCTTGTTAACAATGAGAAGATGCTAAAGCGAAATATCTATTAAATAATGACAATAGAATTATTGAGACCATGAATAAGGGCCATCCAGGATAAGGTGAGACCTGATTTAACACCTCTGACTCCACAAGATTGGTGTTTAGATCACATTAAAAAATATGGAGATAGATTTTATTACTTTTCTGAAAAAGTCACATAAAAATAATAATCATATACTTTTCCATCTAGCTTTCGAAGTACCAAGCCCATGCAGTACAAATGATTATAAAAATCATTTACCTGGCAAACAAACCTCTTACGAATAAAAACATGGGAAGGTAGGACATGGCACCTAAATATTATCCTAAAGGAGAGGTATTCATCAAAAACAAAAAAAGAGAAAAGAGGTAGGGAAAGGGGAAAAAAGGAGGAAAAACAAAAAAAAGAGGGGGGGAAAGAAGGGGAAAGTGGGAAAAGGAAAAAAAGGGGGTGGGAAGGAAAAAAGAAAACAATAAAAGGAGTGGAACAACCCAGCTGTAGATGGCAGCAAATCAATATTCACCCCTCTGTACACAGACACTGAGAACATCAATTATCCTCAGACAGACTGTGTGTTTTCAGTAGATTTTGTTATTATTTCCACTTTGTCACACAGACTAGACCAAAGTTGACTGTGCAACGTCACTGGGAATCAACACAACTCACTACCCACAATTCTGAAGATCATGCTCTCACTGCAAGAACTAAATTCAAGCAGCATCATTAGTTAATTTTTTTTTACCTTTAATTTGATTATCTTTTGCTGTAGAGACTGGATATTTCAATAGAATACTCGAGAAACATTCTCTTTGGGGCACTGCAGAACTGTGATGGAGCAGGATGGGGATGACAGGGATAGTCTGGGTGACACTGATGGAAAACAGGCTTGGTGTAGGCAGGTAAAGATCATTCATTTGAGATCAGCCAAAGGCTCAGGGTCAGCAGGCTGCTCCCTCCACCCAGTCAGTGTTCAGGTATTATTTAATTTTCTATCACCTTCCTAGATTCCATTTTCCAGAGCATCTTTCTTTCTTTGAGAATTTCTGTTTCTGTGTTTAGAGGTTCTCCCACATCCCTCCATAACTCTGCCCATCAAACCTTTAATCTGCTTTACAGGATTCAGATGGGAATTTGGGCATTTAAAGGTAATCTTGACTTTCTCAATCTCACCAACTGAGTTCATTTACAACCCAGAAACTGCAAAGGGCACCAACAGTGAGGAGTCACCCATCCAATTTACCATTTTATCCATCAGGATAAAAACCAGGGGCCACAGTAACAGGGCAAGCTCCTGTCTCTAAATCTGGCCTTTATGCAGGCAACTCCCATCTGCCTGATTTTGTAGAGCTCATGATCTCCCATTACAAAATTAGTTGCTTATTTCATTTCCCAAGAGCAGCTGACCCAGGCCTCCCAGGCTGGTCTTTTGTCTTGTGCTCAGTTTAATGACTCCCAGCTCAGGTGAGCCTGGTAATAACCCCCACAGGTCAATATTGCCTGGCTTACATGGCCAAATCACAGAGAAAAGCAATGGAGAGTTACAGGTTAAACAGGCTTAGAAGTGGAAGTATTAGATAAGCTTTTCAACGGTTAAAACAGAAACAGGTAAGAAAAAGTAGTTACTGAACTAAGAACCTGGGGAAAAACAAAAGCAAAAAAATCAGCATTAGGAACTATCTACACTTCATGCCAAAAACTATTAACTTGCGCACCTGAAATTATTTAGAAACTAAAAATACCCAACTCTGAAAGCTGGTCATTCAAACATTCCCTTATTCACACCAGAATTGGCATATGAGGACAGAATTAAGTAAAACAAGAATTTCACAGGGGTGAAAATACCCCAAAAATATCACAGTTGGTCACAACAGTTCAGGATTTGTCACTGTAAGAAAAGAATCATCTGATGCAAGCTGGCAATTCGCATGATACATTTTGAGATGTCTTCCAAGTAACAGTCATATAAAATTGATGTTTCAAGTAATCTCCTGACCAGTCTCAGCCTTCCACAGTAGCTGCTCAGGAGGAAACAAACTGAGACTGAAAATACTCCAAAACATCTATGAGCAGCAGGTCTGACACGACCTCCTAAAAGGTGTGAGGAGGTATTTTTGCAATAACAGGTTAAGAACCCTTTTTAAATGTTTCTGCACAACCAGTGCTGAATTTTCTGTTCACGTAAAGTTCCCAAACATGAGATACTTCTTCCCAGAGTCACCTCCCAGTATGCCAAGACAGAAATAGTATTTTAACATTTTTAAATACCAAAAGCCCCAGGGCCATTCCTCTAAACATGAAAACATTGTATTGCTTTTGCAGCAATTTGATAATTTGCAAGGAAGGCAGAAATGACCCAGATAGATCTGTCTCAATTTTTAAAGTAAAAAGAAACAGAAGTATCTTCAACTTTGTTAGTAATTGTTTGAAACCTTTTCTGCTGCACAGGAGATAACTTTCAAGCAGATATTATGGAAAGTCTAGAGGCAGCAATGAATAGGAAAGTCAAGGCAATCCACACTTGTCCCCTGATTTATGGTGGGACTGGCAAGGGCAGAGGAAAAGAGATTCTGGCAACAGCCTAAACCAGGGCTTGCACCGACAGGGATGCAGGCAGGGTGAAACACAAAATGGAAAGTATAATTCTGAAATAGATTGTTACATTTAACAATTCCATCTTTGTGGGTTTGTTTCTTTTTTTAATGCCAAGAAAGTTGTTACTTCATCGTGGAAATGTGAATTGAGCTGTGCACTGGGTTATTTATCTATCTGAAGAACATCCTGCATCCAGGCTGGTTTTCTACCACAGAACTCTTTTGTTATGAAAAAGAGCACGTTGGATGTTTTAGGAACATAAATGTATCAGTTTGGAGACCCAGGGGCTCCCTGTGCATTCCCTGTCCACCTCAAGGATATTTCCCATCCTGGGGAGGTTTCCAGACAAAGCTGCAGTTACTCATCCTGGTTCTGATTTCCAAAATGTTCACAGACCTCCCTTCTTTTTGGGAGTGCCAAAAGCAATTGAAGATGAACACACATTGCACAAGCTTTAAGTTCTGTGTGAGGAGGAAATCCAGTGGGGTTTTCCAGCAGGGATAGCTGGACACCCACATCTACCACACCAAATCCCTTGGACAGGACAGAACTTCCACATCTGAGCTCCCTCCATGCTCCTGGGGCAAAATCTACATCTCTACAGCTGCCTATTCCTACAGTTCAGATACTTTCTTCTAATGCTTTGATCCCACTTTCATTCTTTCACTGTCAGAGAAAGCAGAAGTTGCTTTTCAGAAATGAAGCTGCAGAAGAGAACAAAGTAGAGAAGGCAAAGAAAGAACCTAAAAAATCCATGCAAGCTTATAAAGGAATGTGGTTTCACAGGGGTCCCAGGACAAAAGACGAGGGTATAGAATCTAGCAGAGATCCCAATTTCCTTAAAAACTGGGGAGGTTCAGAGCCATTGTTTTGAATGTAGTCCCTGAAATAAATAAAACTCATATTTTCTGGAAGAGAATAGAGGCTTTGTATTCTGTAAAATAATATTGAAAACCTTCCCAAATGATTTAACTTCTGTATCCTCCTTACTGGAAAGGACTAATTGCATATCATTTCCCACTATATCTCTTAAAGTAATTACGAAAGAATCTATTTGCCTCTGTACATTCTTCTCCCACTGAGTTATCAAGGTGGTCTCAGAATGCACTTAAAAAGTGAAGGGTTTTGGGGTTTTTTGTTTGTTTTTGTTTGTTGCTCCCCTTCTGCTCCACAAAATTAAAACTGGCTTAAAGAAATCCTCCTGAAATCCGTAACATGCCATCAGATGGGAGCTTATAGGAAAAAAAGGAAGGCAGCAGGAAACAAGTTAGGTTTTGTAGTATGAACTTAGGCTTCTAGCAAACAATTGAAAATGAGGCCCCAGAATTGCATTTATTTTCTGGATTCTGTACAATTTCCTATACCCTCCATATTCTTTCACTTCTCTTCTTCCTCCTTCTCTTCCCAATAGTTTGCAAAGGGAATCAACTCTCCCTCTCTCAGCTCCTGAACTCACCCTTCAAATCCTTTTACCCCTTTTAAAAAGTCCCATTCCTTCAAAGCTGCAGTCCCCAAATTCTATTTTCTTCAAAAAGAATTCATTTCTGCCTCCTCAGGGCACCAGTTAAACACCACTGCCCCATCCCCACGAGCCACTCCTGCTCCCACATCCCCTCTCTGGGTCACAGCATCCCTCCCCCTGCACCCACAGGAAGCAGAGCAGCATCTGCTACTGGAGAAGCAGCAATAAAGGTTACAAGAGCTGCCTGCTGCTTCCCTCCCAGGAAGAGGCTTGGAAGGAACTGGTCCTGGCGTATCAGTTATCTGGAACTGCCTTTGGAACGCCACAACATTCCTGGATGAACAGATTGCTGGCAATCGGCAGGGAAAAAATACCCAAATCCACAAAACAAACAGAGGAGCTGGCCAGCCCTAAGCACTGCTCTGCTTTCAGGAGGCTACAAAGTGAGATTTTCTGTGGGCTGGAGGTAACTGCACATGCCTGTGCACAGACACACTGCACATGCTTACATGAAGAGTTTAAACACTCCCAGCTTCTCACACAAAATATTCACCTTTCCCAGTTTTCCCACTGGTCCCTGCAAGTTTTACCCCACACCTGCTCCATGCACATCCTCCCAGGGGAGTTTGGCTCAGCCCTGACCTTGCTGTGTTTCCAGTGAAATCAACAGCAAAACTTAATCTGATTTTTGATGGAAAAATGAGCTTCTTCGATGTTATGCCCTTGATATAGATTTATTTAGGCAGTGAAATGTCACTTTCTACATCCAAGTGCCCAGAGAATTTGGATTGGCAAAGGATTTTTTTGCAGTTCTCCAGGTTTTACATTATTATATAATTTAGAGCAAGCCTGTTTGAAGGCCAGTGTTGCTGCTTCTTCTAAAAACATCAATCCATATTTCAGTACTTACAGAATGCAAAAGCTGCCTGATGAGAAAAACAACAGAGAGAAGCAGGTTTAGATAAGAACCTGGCAATACATACAAGAAAATTACAGAAATAAACCATTAAGAAGAAATCATCACTTTCACATGCCTAAGACCATCTACTACAGCAAGAGACTGGGACAGCTTTTCCCCTTACCTCTGGAGTGTTTTTCTTGAACTCACGACTTTGCTCAATAAGTTTTTTCCTGGACTGCTCACTTTCATCTTGCCGGTTCGCCAATATTGTTGCTGTGGTATCGAGCTCTCTCTGTTAAGAAAAAGAAACATAAACAAAAAAAAAGAAAAAAAAAAAAAGGAAATCTGGTCAGAGCTCTGTTTGTCACAGAAATAAAAAAAAACCCCTCATATATACATCATGTTATTGGGAATACTGAGTAGCACAGAAGAAAGCACCAGGCTTCCAGAGATCTGTCCTGAATAACAGCAAATGAAGCTCTACAACCTTTTGTATTCCATCTCACAACCAAAACATCACCATTTTTCTCAAAACTATTCATGGTTCCACCCCAGCATTACACAGGACAGCAGCAGTGGCACACAACACACACCTCCTAATAAATTCCCAAATCCAGTCAGGATTACAGATATTGGACATACTCAAACCAGGTTTATTTTCACCTGGTTGCTTTTTAAAGATATTGGTTTTCCTCCTTTTGAGTAATCCTATTTAAGAAATTATTAATTCAAATATTGGTTAACCTTATACTTGAATCTTGGTTATGGTTATGCTTCAGTCACTCTTAATTTCCTATGACATGCTGTATATAATTCCATACTGCCACTGCAGTGCTCTTTTCCATTTAAGTCTTGACTTATTTGAATACAAAATTATCTTTTCCTATTATTGGAATCTATTCCTCCAAGGTTATTAGCAGGTATTTCCATTTCCTCTCCAAAACATATCTTTTTTTTAAGCACCTGATGAATGACAGAGCATCTTCCAACAGTTTCTACTGAGGAGAAGCACGTCTCACTGTTTCCCAGCTGCTTCCAAGTGTGTTATCCCCATCCCAGCTCCTGCACTCAGTGCTGTGCTTCCAAATGTCACCATAATAGATTGAATGGGTCACTTATCAGTGCATAAACCAGTAATAGTCAATCTTCTGTGTTAGTTTGTGCCTCTTCTGAAGTATTTCCACGTAATATGAAAAAATAAAGGCAAACCCATCCATTCAGCTACAGATATCATTCCCCAAGCCACTGGGAGAACCAAGAATTCATAAAAGGAATTTTGCACTGTTTTATCCCCTTATTAACTCAAAGAGAGAAAAACCTGGCTATGAGAGAAGTCCATGAAAAGTGAGAATGTGCTAGAGCAAGACTACCTTCAAATCATCCCTCTGCCAAACTGCCTCCAACCTGCCTGCAGAACTCCCGATATTCTCCACCAGAAATTTGCCACGCTTCTGGAATTTGTTCGTAACTCAACCACCTCTAAGGGACCAAAAGCACAAGCCTGGCACCTCCTGTCAGGTCTAATACCAGACCCCAAATAGGTGGTCAAGTCGCTGACTTGACAATAGATACAGATACTACTGTCTAAATACGCTGGAAAAGCTTAATTCCTAATTTTAGATACATTTTTGAATGCGTGAATCCTGGATGGATGGACATGTGTCTTATGTAACTCCACAGTTTGACCTCTGAAAGGAATATAAAAAGCCTTCTGCAGCTCTCAGCTCAAGAGGACCAAAATTTTTTCCCCTTTAGGTTTATTAGCATAAAATTAAGATTTTTTTTTTTTTAATAAATATATGGACTATAGTTATCTTAATCCTTGGAAACCAGCTCAATATGACAAATGGATTTGAAGCCAAGCAGCGTGCTGGAGCCAGTGACCTAAATATTGTCACTGAAATGCTTAAAAATCCTTCTATATCTGACTTTGAGTAAAGAAACAGGGCAATATGTCCACCAGATCTTGGTTTGGAATTCTGTAACATATGTGAAATCTATTGCAGAAAAGTGGGAAATACTTAACAGTTGGATAAACCACATTTGAAATTCATCCCAGCTAAGTTTATGCAAGAAAAAAGAGCAACAGAAACCAATGTGGTTAAGCAGAACTATAAAGAGCAATATAACGGCTAAGCAGAAGGCTTTTAAAAAATATAAACAATCTGGTACGGCCAGAAACTTGGAAAACTATATTTAAAAAGGAAGCACACATTTAGAGCCAAGCAAAGAAAACACAAATCATGAAGTAAGAGGGAATTTCAGTTGAGCAAAGAACCAAATGCTTTGGTTTCCAGTATCGAGCGCTAGCAAGGAACCCAACCAATGGAAAAACAAGACTTTTAAAGACCTGTGCTTCCAAGTTTAGAGACAAGAAAGAACTGATTAAAAAATAAAAAAGATGTCATGTTTTGTGCTATAATGAAGAGTCAGGTAGCAAATGAAAAATAACTTTCTCACTCTCCCTGCTCGACTGACACCGGTGCCAGGGCGCGCTTACGCCGAGAGCCTTCCCATTGCTGCCTGAATTCCTTCTGGGACAGGTCTGGTAATTCCTCACCACAAAACATTTCCTTCTGTGACATATCAGGCACAGACGTTGCCAAGGAGAACTGCCAGCACACCACTGCACTGAGCTGTCTGACTCTGGGGGCTGGAGCCCACGAGCTTCAGATCCTGCACTGATGAGCAACTGAGAGTGTAAAATGCAAATCCAGCCGAGGAACAGCAGGGATCTAACCCCATGATCTGATACAAAATAAGATATTAAATCTTCGAGCCATGTCATAGTCAATAAGACCCAAATCAAAACTGTTTGGAAAATTGCTAATCTTTTCTTCCTTATTTGATTTGAACTGTGTAAAATGCAAGTTTTATTTATTTAAACCTAATAATAGATACAGGATTACAATCCAGAAGCACTAATGACAGATATTTCATACCTTTGTGATTTAATCTCATGAGATAGCCCAATTTTTTTTAAAAAATCAATGTGGCCAATGCATTATTTCTGCAAGCAAGCTCATTTTAAGGAGTAAATAGTAGTAACTTCAATATTTCAAACCTGAATACTGTGTAACACTCAGAGATAAACACTTTCCCAAGCCTTGCAATCCCCCTCTAAGTAGGTAACAAGTAAAAGGAGATGTAATTCACAGAGAGAAGTGTCTTGGAGAGTCAGAGTAGGAGCCCATGTCTCAGTATCATCCTTCACACCTTTGAAATCAAAAGGGCTCCAAGGAAAAGCAAACAAAAACCAGAGCTCAAAGGTGTTGCAGGGTGACCTGGCTGTGGAAAGGATTCAAAGCCTGGAAGCTTTAGTTCCACTGATTCAACACTGGCTAATGAACTTTCTGGCCCAAAATAGCCACCATTCAATCACCCCTGCAGAAAGGGAGTCACTGCTTGAGCACATCTTGAGAGAGAACAAACAAGACCATTATCCCTCCCCCTGCCCCAAAGTCCCATCGATTTAGGGCAGGCACAGTTCAGAGATAACTAAAGAACTCTCTCCAGGGTTTCTACTTTGACCCATTTCAACAAATTTACTGGGGGTGGGAGGGAGGCAGTGGGAGGAGAGGAGACAAGAAAGTCTTATGCTCCTAAGTGTGGGAGTCATTAGAAGCAGTCCCCAGAAAACAAACATTAAAAGCTTTCTTTCGGGCAGTATAGAAATAAAAAATCTAAAACTAGGAGGATCAATCCACTATCCAGTGTAACAACAATCGCCTTGGAGTGAATTTGTGTTCTTTTAACTCAGGTACTTCCAGATCCTGTGAGACTCCCTGTTCGTCCTGTCTCTGTCACCCCATGGTGACATGGCTGCATGGGATCCACCAGAGCAGAGCCAGCCTGCTGAAAACATCCCATCCTTCCCCTCTTAATTTCTGCTGCATTGAATCAGCTCCCTGTCCAGGGCCCATCTGTGCCCACGAGGAGTTGCACCATTACAACAGGGAGGTGGGAAAACACAGCTGGAGTGAGGGGGCTGTGGAATCCCCCTTTTTGGCACCAGCCTGTAATTAGGTTGACCCCAAGTAATTATGAAACTCCAGGCTCACTGCAGGCGAGTTTCAAGGTTGTTTTCCTTTAGGGCTGACATGTCTTTGCCTACCAGATGCATTCCTTGATAATCACCCAGCAGCAGGTCTGCACCACTGACCAGTTCAGCACAGCAAGTCCTTCCCTTTCCATAATAAGAAGATTCAAGTCAGCCCTTTCATGCTTGAGACCTAGGAACTGCTGGGTGGCTGCTCTCAAAGTTGAGTGCTAAAAATTACTCACTTGGGAGAACAATTTCAGAAAGAAATTGAACTTTCTTGGATATTTATGAAGCTTCTGTTCCCTCACCCACATCTAACAGTTACTGGCCACTGACCTGCCATGGGCATTTCACAACTGAAGAAAGTATCACACATTTCAGCATCCCAATTCTCCCAAAAGCTGCTCCAACAACCATAGTTAGTCCTCAGTCTCTGCTTCAAACCAGTATTCCCATGGCTCTCATGGAAGAAGTTACAAAAACCTGTAATAACCATCTAGAAGTGCTGTGACATAACCATATCCTAAACTACTGTAATTCTCCCATATTTAAATGTTTAATCCTTGGTGCACTTACCACAAAGCTCCTACACTGGAGCAAGAAACACATATCACAACTTAATGATTAACTGATTATTTCCTGATAGGCTTCTAGACATGGATGTAAAGCGTAGGCTTTGAAAAACTTAAGTGTGGCAGCAGAGACTAACAGGACACCAGGAAGAATTTTTTCATAGAACAGGTGGTCAGGCACTGGATTGGGCTGCCCAGGGAGGTGGTGGAGTCCCCATCCCTGGAAGGGTTCAGGAACTGGACCTGGCACTCAGTGCTCTGGGTTAGTTGTCAAGGTGGAGATCAGTCACAGGCTGGTCTTGATGATCTCAGAGGTCTTTTCTAACTTTAACGATTCTGTGATTCATCATAAACCTCATTTTACTTATTACAAGGACCAACACAAACCACAACTTCATGCAGATTAGGAATTTTCTACCAGTAAATGTAGCATTAACCACTTCCCCCGAAATCCTGTTTCTGTGTATTTAAGGTATTTCCCTTTATCACCAGTTCAATCAGTTCCCCAGTCTACCAATAATCTGCAACTGAAAGGAGTTTTCAGAAATCTCATTTCTGTTTTCATCCTCTCACAGGATTGCATTTGTCAGATCTATCAAAGCTCTCAATGTAGCTTTTTGCAATTTTTAATTTCCTATTAAAGGAAAATTTCCCGGTGCCAGGATGACACCAGTGCAGAAGTGTCTGGCACAACTCCACACACGCACAGCCTGCTTGTCTTGGGGAAATTTTACATTTCCCTGACTGCTCCATGAGGCAATCCACCCTTCAATCTCAAAGCTGCACCGTTTGCACCTGCCCAGAAGCCAATGCACCTTACATAAGTATTTCAGAAATATTTCACAAATTATAAACTGCTTTGCAAGCTTGGTGTGTTCCTCTGGAAAAACAGAGCCATGTTCACCTGATAAAGCTCTAGATTGTGACTGGGGGAGAAACCACAGAGCTGACACTGGGAATTTTTATTAATGTCTGTTTTGACTGTAAAAGGTCAGCCCCAGTTCTAAGCTGAAAGTGCTCAGAAAGGTAAAACACTTTAAGGATTCTGTGAGCAGAGTTCGTGCCAGCCTTGCTGTAAAGCCCCTTTCTAAAACAAGCAAAAGGAAAGACCAGACAATCCAACAAGAGCACAACATCTTGAGAACCACAATCCCATCTTACAATTCAATAGTGACTGCTGAACAAATAGCAAAGACCAGAATACCTGTAATTTACCTGAGGAAGAAAAAAAATAATAAAACCCCACAAGCATTAAGACACATATCTTAGGAAGCATTTTGCCACTTGGCAAACTGATGCAAGTACCTTCTGCATGCAGAATTAGTTAGAAAATTTCAATAAACGCATTTTATTTCCGCATACTGAAGTAATTTGACTCCAAGTAAGCTTTTAAACAAGCTTTAACTGGAACAAATTTAGGGCTCTATGCAATACTTTTGGGACAGGGAGTCAACGTGTGTGGTGGCCACTGCATAGAACAAAGAGCAAGAACAGAGGTGCCAATGGAGCCATCAATAAAATTATCTTAATTTGGAGGCTGCTAAAAAAACCAAAAGGAAAACATTAAAAAAAAAAAATGGAGTGTTGTGGCTTTGTCTACTCCCAGCAACAACAGCCAGTGCCACAAATGTAGGCAAAGCCTATCAAACCATCTTCAGAGGGAAAAGGTAGCACTGGCTTTTCAAAAGGAGCTACTATCAGCAGAAAGCAGCCCCACATATATTAAGCCAGCAACAAATGCACTGTGAGGGGAAGAGCCTGGCAGTGCCAGAGCAAAATGATTATTCCTGTCTTTTCTTCTACACCTTGGATTCAAAACTTTTTTAAAAACACAAAGAACTGGAGACCATCCAATGCCAAAGGTCAGTACTGAGCAAGTTTCTTCTCTCACTCGAGAAAATAATGAAACATTGCCTATTTGTTTCAAAAGGTAGTTTTCCTTCTTCCAGCATTATTTACTCCCTCTTGCCATCCTCCTCAAACCGAGGTGCAGAATGACTGCACAAGTCCCAGGCCCAAGGGTCTCCAGCCCTGCTGACAATGGCACCACGTGGGTGATGTCCTCTGACTTCTCTCCAGAAATGAGGTTCAAGCTTCACTCACAGCACAGTCAGTTTTCACCCCAAAGCTTCTCCCCTCCTCATGTTCCTCAGTTTCTACCCCACACTGTCACTAATCCCTTTGTTCCCACCAGGTCCACCCTTACCTCAGCCCTACAGTGGCACCACTCACCTCGAGCATTGGGCAAGCTAAAAACCAGCTGGAGATTGGATTTTACCAGACCCAGCAGCACTCCCTGCTCTCTGCATCTCCCAGCCTGCTCCTTTCCCAGCCCTCTCCCAAGCTGCTCTCCCACAGAAGCTCTGCAGTGTGAAACCACCAGCTTCCATTACCTCACCCCAAGACCCACAGTTTGGGCTCAATACCCGGCAGAGAAACTGTCAGCAAACCCACTCCACCAGTTACTTAACACTCTGCTTGATTTTGCATTGCAGTTCATCACACTTGGAAAGGACATAAATTTCCTAAAAAGTGTTTGCTGGGGAGAGGGCTCTCTGGGTTTTGCAAGCACAGCACATCCACAGCCAGCCGGCTGCGGCTCCTGTCCTGCTGGGAGCTGCCTACAGCTTCACCCACTTCCCACACCATCATTTTCACACTCTTCCACTTACAAGCAAAAGTTCAAACTGGTTGCTTTAATAGCTACAACAAAAAAAGCCAAAAAGGAATGAGTTAATTTAAGTGTTGCTGCAGTGAGGCTTCTCAGAAGGTAAGATTTCAGATGGATATAGCAAAGGGACAGGAGGAAGCAGCGAATGCTGCTCCAGCTTGGAGCAATCTGCTCACCCACCATCCACTGGCCATGGAGTAAAATCACAATACAACCCTGTGAACACCTGCTCAACTGCCCTGTGCTGGCTTTCTACAGATCAAATTAAATTCATCATGTACCTGCTGGCTGATCACTGCGAAAGAAACAAAGAAAATGCCTCAGCTTAGTATTTGTGACTTTCAGGGCAGCTACAGGGTGGTGGGGATCCAAACTGCATCTTCTTCTGCCAAATAAAATAAATTATGGGAAACCAAAGGAAACCCACTGCTGCTTGCACAGCCCTTGCCTGGGCAAGACCCAGCGTAAAGTCCATCTGCTTGACCTCCTATCTCGCTGGTTGATCAAAGGCTGACCAAGGCACAAGGCTGGCGGCTGTACTGACCAGCTCTGACCACACCACTGCAGCCAATTCCCCCATGGGTGAAGTGGCCACAGAGAACATAAAAGCCACTCTGTGGAGTTCATGGCATGCTGAGTCCCACCAGGGCCAGGCTGCCCTGCCCATCCCCTCTGCTTCTATCACAGTTGGTCAGGGCAGGAGGAATGTCCCCTGTCCCCTCCTCAGCCCTCCACACACACATGGGTGACAGGAAATAGAGAAGGACACTGAGGGAAAACCAAGAGCTTAAAACCATGTTTCCGATCCCAGCAAACTGGGAGCCAGGAGCTCCACAGCATCCATGATCCATAAAACACATTCAGTGTGTTTCTGATCCCAGCAAACCACACAGGAGATGCACAGGACCCATGGACCACAAAACACATTTTTCGTAGAAAACTTTAAAATTAGTTTTAGTCCTTAAATTGGAAAACCGTGTAAAATAAAAGGCAATTGAATAATTACAAACTACTGAATTTGCTACTCTTGCCATTTGTCTGAAGCCCAAATGCAGCAGCCCCGTGCTCAGGTGGAAGAGGATTACGCTGCCTTTTTGTAATAACACACCTTCAGCAAAAGTCTTACTTCCAAGGAAGATCAGATTCATGAGCTACATTAAATAATTCTTTGACCATAGATCAAAGTAAAATGTAGTCTTAAAAGAGTGGTTTAAATATCAGAAAGTTCACCTCTTTAACTAAGCTCTGTTACATCATTTAAAGTATTGAGTTACTCCCCTTTCCAGCTTAAGCTGTGCTGGTAAATGAAGCATGACCAGGCTTAAAGCAAGACACATCCTGTAACACAGACCAGGATTTATAACTTGCTATACAGGTTGCCACCAATAAATCAATAATATATATACACACACACACACAGGTGTGTTTCAGTGTGAGTTCTGGGAACTTGATGTTTGAAAAAAAAAAAATAAACTCAAGCTTTTTTTGTTTGCATTCGAAGTGAAAACAAACTCATTGCTCAGCTTTTAGTCAACTTTGCCCAACTCCTAACTACACTGTCTTTTCAAACAAAAATTCACAATTTTTCTTTGATGAAATGTGTTATTAATTTTAGGTTTTTTAAGCAAGCTTAAGTATTACAGACTGAGTCCATCCCAGCCTCCACTCAATAATTCTTCAGTCTACAAATGCAATTTCCAATCTCAAAGCTACTTCAGCTGTTTCCTAACATTGGGATATAAAATATTTACCAACAAAAGTATAAATACACACTGAAAAAGCAACCTAAAAATACTTTTAAAACCACATTTCAACAAAGTAATTCCTTAAGGGATGGGAAAAAATTACCATGGACTTGAACTAATCACCTCGTGTTTTGCTCCCTTCTCATGTTTTTGGGCATTGCAGAAATGGGATAATGGATGAATAAACTATCCTACCATGACAAATATGGTTTGGAAAGATGGGGCTAGGCAGAATTTGGAATTTTTTGTTGTTATAAGTTTAAAATCCTTAACCACAGGCATGTGCACTAGGGAAAACCTATAAAATACATAATGGAAACGCTGTGCAGTGGCTCCCTTCTAGCAGGCCAAATTTCACCTCCTCTTTTACTGCTGATCCAGGGGCACATTTAAATTCTGATCTGCTCCTTCACTGGTGGCTTTCGCTCCCTGTGGAAGAGCTGCTCAGCAGCTCCACGGAGCAGAGGGCACAGGACAGGGACAAGGAGGAAGCTGGATGGGGAACTTGTGTTAAGAAATCAGTAGTAACAAAAACAAGATCAGAAGAAAATTACTGGCAAATGAAATTGCTGTTTGATAAACAATTTAAGCAGGAAGAGTATTTGGCAGAGGGTTTCCAGGGAAGGGTCCTTGACTCCTGACTAACATGCTTCCTCCCTTGGTCTGAGTTTGTTGACTTTCTGGGCATTGCTGTAAGGTTTAGGCAGTTTCCCATGATGGGAAAATACAGATTTATTTTTTTGAGAAGTTGCCCATGAATGCAATTCGTGGATGTTTTCTAAAAAATTATAGATATAAATAGGAAACAAGAAAGCAACAATTTCTTTATTTAGGCTTTTCCTACTACTAAAAAGTCTCATTAAGGCATCTTAGTATCCTTTCTGATCTAAATCCCAAACAGTGACTCAGTCTGGCATGACAACACACGATGAGAAATGTATATCTGGCTTTTAATGCCAACAGCAAACATGACATATTTTGGACAATTAAAGAGAAGACCAGATCTTGAAGCCTTTCAGAGATTTTTTTTTTACAGGTTTTTATGTTTAATCTTGATGATTACAGTCCAGCATAAATAAATACCAACCACACTTCACGCTGAACTGAAATCAAGAGGCAGAGGCGGTGGAATGCAGAATGCCTTTTCTAGGTGTTTCCCAACAACATATTGCAGTACTTAGTTAAGCTCATTTTCTGTGACATGAAAAGGAAAATAGCAGAATTGACTCATGAAGTAAAATTAGCTGATGTTCAGTCACAAGGAGGCCGGATTGGAGCTGACAGCAGCCAGATCTGCATTTAACAAAAACTAACATGCTTCATGCTAATAATGGTGCTGGTTCAGAGCCACAAGGACTATTCTCTGTATTTTTAACATGGACTGACTGCTTTTTAAGCCAACATTTCTAATAGCATATCCTAAACTGTACATCAGGAATTATTTAAAGACCTTCCAGAAGTGATATATTAAGAAAGGCATTCATAAAATAGTTTTTAAACACTGCAAATCTGGCATTTCCAATCAGGAGATGCCTCCCAGGACAAGCACCAAGCCATGGACAGCCACTATCTACTTGCTCCATGATCTCAACTAAGGTAGACAGGACAGTTAAAATACATTTTTAACCAGAAAAAAAAAATCTTTGTTGATAATTTACAGAATTCCTCCACTATTCACTGTAACAAATCATCCTAGAATGAAAACAACAGATTTAGCTGCAGTGGCACTGTCAACCTCGCTATGATACACTGGCACTAAAAAGTCCTTAATTTTGGCTATCAAATACAATTTCAATTTCTTGCACTTTAGGGCAGTAAAAACAATTCTGTGAAGACTCTGTGTTTACAATCCCGCAGTAAAGAATGCAGCTGTCTCAATCACTGCTGATTGTCTGTTAATTAGCTCAGTTTTACAAGCTGATGGAACAGATTACTTCACTCCCTCCCCACGCTCAGAAAGAAACTACAAATACAGTTATCTTCAATACAGTAATTTTTGCTTCCCGACAATCTGGGGAGGTAGATGATGTACCAGGGACACAAGTGATCTCGTTACCAAGAAATCATTTATGTTTGTGTCTTTGTCAGGCACTCTGTCATACAGTGATTTTCAGTCCATATATATAAATACACACACATCTCTCACTCCTGTATGAAAACTGAAATAAAGAGCACCACTTTCTGATAAACTGGAAATATGTCCCCTCTCTTCTGACGTGGCTGAAATCAAGCAGATGATCTTCAAGGTCCCTTCCAACCCAACTGTTTTAAGATTCTAGGATTATTCTCAGTCCTTTAGGAACAAAAGTCAGGTCCTCATGAACAATTTCCTATCTATTTTATGTATTTAATCAGAAACGCATTTTGACCCCAAACCAGCATGGAATTTGGTGACCTAGAGCAGCAAACTGCAGGTTTTTAGTGAACAGCCTGAAGTTGCTGTTGCCATTCAGCAAACCACAAATAAATAGCTGGGTTACCTCTGAGCTACTCTCTCAGATTCACTGCCTCTACTATCTCCATCCTTTATCTAGAGCTCTTGAAGAGAAGCCAAATTTTAGCTTTCATACATGCAGACAAGAGGTTGGACACCCTCATCCAAATGCCAGCAAACACTTCTGCTGAGAAAATCAATGGAACACTATAATGCCCCAGGCCTGACAATATGAAACCGATCCAAAAATGCCTTTTTTAAGATGACACAACATGCTACATATTATATCAAACAATAGAGGTTTCACTTTTAACTGATTTTCTTTCTTACTCAGTTTAGATCCTCCATGATTAGGAAAAGAAAAAAAAAAAGTAGCTAAAGAACATCCACGTATTTAAAAGAAAATTCATTTCTGGGTGTACATGTAGCTACTAAGCTTATTGCAGAAGCGGCAAGTGAACAAATATGAAACTCCACAAAACCATGGAATTATCAGACCACCAGAGCTGGGTTTTGGCAGTGTATCTGGGTGATAAGTACAAGGGATAATCTAAATAAAACAATAATTTTTTTCTACACAAAGACATCTGTAGACATCTGCTCCAACAGTAGCATCCCAGAGAGCCTAAAACCTCTTAAGACTTTTCAGATTTCAGTACACAAAAAATATGAGAGTTTAATTTTTTGCATTATGGACAGGGATCCAAAGCAGATCACCAAGAACACCTTGCAGAAAATTCTCTGGATCCAAAGAACAAGCACTGGGGGAAGAGAAAGCCTGAAATGCAGTGACTCATTTCAGGTCACTCCATGTTAGAGATGTAAACCTGGACAATGAGGGAGCCGAGACCAATCACCACCAGCTAAAGCCTGAGTACTTTTTCAGCTACTGTTTTTCTCCTAAATTTAGCTAAATCGTATTTCTCAACCCTATAAGCACTTCTTTCACAACACCCAGGAAAAACACATCTAGAATATGATCCTGGCTTCCCAAAGTTCTTCTGCAGACCAGAATAAAAATGGAAGGGAGGGGTGTGTTAGGTTTTGGTGGGAGGTTGGTTGTTTGTATATTTTTTTAATAAAGGTTTTATTCTGATACTTCTTTAGTATGTTTTGTTGTCTGTCCCACTCTGAGAGCTGCTTTACCCACTCAGACCTGAGGACACCTGCTTGGCTTTGCCTCTAAACACCAAACAAAACACCTTTGCTGAACATGCAGCATCAAGTGCTGCATTTACATCCCTGACTTTTACTGCTGCTCCAACGCTTCCTTGGCTTTCACGTGCCAGGGCACAGACAGTTACAGCCCTGGGAAGTTTCACCAGAGTTCCTCTTGAACTGGTGCCATCCCCTTGGCTGCCTGGCGTTGCGACATCCCAGTTGCATCCCATCTCTTCCCACACGGGGAGGAGGCAGAGGTGTGAGAACGTCGGGGACCAGGGCTTGGGGCTCCAGGGGAATCTGGCCAGGCACCCACAGGAATGTTAGATTCCTGCTAGAAAACAGCAATTTGGGAAGGGATTGCTGGCTGCTGTTTGATGTACCCCTGCAAACGAAGCACTGCTGGTGAGCCCTCAGCGCTATTCCACACATCATCTCTGGGTGTATGAGTTACCTGACTGTAAATCAATCTTTAATCTTTGTGCTCCACGTGCAGCGATCTGCCTGCAGCTGCAGATGAAAAATCCCCAAAGGACTTGCCAGCCTTTCCTAGATCTCCCTCAGCACTCAGCAGGACACTGTTTAGGGCTGAACTGGCACAGGTTTGCTGTGGGATGGACCCTGAAACGCTGGGAAATGTTTGGGAAGAAGCAAAGCCTGTTACCTCAGTTACTTCTTCAGGGCACCACCATTACAGAAGCTACAAGGCAAAACAACCACCTACACACACTTTCCTATTTTTGTGTAAAGCCTCACTTGATCTGCTGCTCTATCCTTCATGCTTTGTATTTGATACATTTGTAGACAGATAGATTATGCTCTAGAAAACTGTCCATGGTAAAAGGGGAGAGGGACCTACATGGTGAGGTTGGGAATTATGCTTTCAATGCAGTACAGTTTCTCCTGTGTCTGCCCAAATAGTAATAGGGATAGCAAAAATCACTAACAATTAGATGAGAAATAGACTCCTCCTTGCCCATCTATCCACAGGGACTGCAGCAGCCCTGCACTGCCTGCCCTGTTCCCCCATTACCACAGGTAGGGGATATTTAGAGAAATGATGTGGAATGCCTTTCTTTCTTTTGACACTCCTGCAGCATACCCTAATCTTGTGCTTTAATCCAGCCCTTTGTGGGTAAGGAATAAAGCTACTGCTGCATTTTAATACTGACTACGCACATCAGTCAAAAAAACCAAATATACAAAGCGCCCTAAATAGTCAGCCAAAACAGAATGACAAAATTACACATTACTTCTGTCATTACATGCTCTCCTTTACCATATGTCTAAGGTAAGCAGAATGCCACCTACATAATGGATTCAGCCCTGGAGTAAGGCTGGACTGCCGAGGCTGGTGAACCTGAGGTAACACTCCATCACTTATTTACTGCATCTCTAAAGCATTTCAGATTCTAAGCTGAATATATATTTCACACAGTACCAAAACTTTTAAATATCCACAGGAAGATTTCATTTTTATAGGCAATAAACATTAAATCTAAAGGACTGGAACATAAAAAGTGTTTTAATACCATATAAATCACCTTTCCCTAGACAGAATAAATCTCTGAAGGTTTTAAGGACTGCAATATAAATTTTTATGGCAAATTATCTACATAGGAATTACTTGCACGAGATGCACTTTCACTTCTCCCTCTCATTTGCATAGTGCTGACAATCTTTTCAATCAAAACGTTCAATCCAATTTGGGAAGTCCAGAACACAATGTGCAGCAGTGCTGGGCTAAATGCTGGGTGGTTGGTTCCTCCTTCTCTTCATTAGGAGTTTTCCAGCTGCTGCTCCCTCAGTCAAATACAGAGCCTGGCTTTGCAGAGGTAACACCACCAATATGTAAAAATTAAGGCTCAGATGAGTAACTACATCCTCTTGCAAAGCACTTGTTGACTTTCCTAACACGGGAGCCTTCTACAAGGCCTGGCAACTAAGAGCTCATTGCATGCTGTAAGCAACACTCTGCTAAAGCAAAGAGTGACAGTGTGAATTGGGAGGGTCTGAATGAAGGAGCGACACCCAAAATCATTCTCTGGGATGCTCAGAGGGAGCACTTTCATTGCAAAGTTGGTACAGCCCTGAGAGGTCGTGATGGGGGAACTCTGTCGGTGGGGAGCCCCAGTGGCCTGCTGGCACAAAGACACAGGATGGGTGACAGGCCCTCCTCAGGCAGGACATCGAGCATCGTGCTGGAGATTCCTCCCATCCAATGTGCCCACAATGGCAGGAGCTTTCCTCTGGATGCCCCCAGAGGAGACCAAACCAAAGGAGATGACACCCTCAGTCAGGTTTCACGGCTCTGACTTCCAGCTAACCCATTAACAGCCACAGAAGGTGAGAGGCTGAGTATTTTTCCTGGTGAAAAAATAAGAGCTCACTCCCAAGAGCTTCTGTCCCGGCCTGCTGGCACAAACACTTCCTCATAACTGAGGCACAAACGTGCACAAGATGTGCAATTCTTGAGTCTCCAAGCGGACCCATCCTCAAAGGACAGGCTCCTAGAGGTGTAGTGTATCACTGCTACCAAAAATACTCAGGTTTATTCACCGTTTCATTACAGCAAAAAATGTGCTGACAAGGACTCTCATAGAAACAGCCAGAATTAGTTCTTGGAAAACCTCCTGTTGCCTTGGAGTCAGGTCTGAAACGTGCTCAGGACTTCACCGAATCCTCCCCTTGGGTGAAATGAGGGTAAATACAAAGTTTAAGCACCTGAAGAACAGCAAAATCACAAAGGGAAAAAAGAAAAAAAAGAAAAAAAGTAAGAGGTTTGCAAAGAGAGCTAAGAATAGCACTGCTTTATTTCCAATGTATATTTCCCTTAGAAAATATTTTCAGGACTTCTGTCCTACCAATCAAATTAAGATAACAGAGCAGAGGAAGAAACACAAGTCGGTTCCCAGACGGTTTCCTATGCTTCAAAGGTATTTATTTAATAAGTACCATGTATGGATAAAATGAGATCATCAGCCCAGTCATAAGATGGGTCTCCAAATTTTTAATGAAGCCCTGCAGTGTGTGATTTACAGAGTGATGGTTGGTGCATGCTGACTGCAGGAAGCAGCAACCTCGAGTGCCAGAATGCCCCAAGACATGCAGGGTGTGAGATTTCTACTCCAGGAGGGGAGGGAAGAGACCACTGAAATGTATGAAAGTCAGGGACTTGCAAAATAAAAAATTACAGGGTCATTTCCAAGACACAAAGTTTTGGCCAATGAAATGAGGTATTTGCTTTCTATCTGATGAAGGAGTGAAGTGACATAAAGCTTTCTTCCATATGATTTCACAAGCTTTTATTACTTTCCTGAATTATCTTTGAATCTAGAGGATGGAATATTATTTTCTTTTGAAATATCAGGTTGTTGCTACTCTTCCCACTTGTACAATCCACAAAACCTATTAACATTTTCAGTAATTAATGCTAATACTTGAGAAAAAAAGCCATTGTGTTAAGAAATGCTTTAACAAGATCAAGAAAGAAAACAAGTGCTTCTCAGACTGTACCTAATTTATTTTGCTACATAATTATTTTTTTTCCACAGAAAACCAAGTAGGGACTACGTATCACTGTGTTCAGCACTCATCTTCATTATTCTCTTTTCTCTCTTCCCCCACAAGTGCAAATTTTACAAAAACATTTATTTTCTTCACCACAGAAGATTAAACACTTACACAGACCAGTTCCTCTCTGAACTTCCCTTTTGGGGACAGGATAAAAAAGGGGGGAAAAGAGCTTTTGGCCTTTTCTCTGCCCATACTCTTAAACAGTGTGATAAAGAGAATTTTCTTTTTAATACTTTGAATCCAGGCCTAATCTATTTTGTTGGGCCCCTGCAAGGATGAGCTTCAAATGCTCTAGGATCATAAATATTTCTGTTTTGAGGCCCACAATGATGCAGCTTTGCCAGGGGGATATCAAGGCTGGCTCACCTGGCTCTCCAAACAGTGTAAGAGCATTTGGATGAGTTCAGCACACAGGAGCAAGAACCAGGACTTCACTTTAAGTCAGGCTGATGAACTTAATCATACTGGAACCAAGACATACTGAACTGGAAAGTCTGAGTCAAGTTGTGGCTGCTTTCCCAAACAGATCATGAAAGAATATTCAGCCCTAAACTTAGAGCAGCTCAACTATGTATTTTATAGGATATTTATCTATGAATCAGCAGATCACAGACTTGAAGGCCAGACATTCTTCCCACTCCAGCCTTTAGTCATTTGATCAGGAGAGCCAAGAAAGAACACAGAGAAGTTTATACCAGCTCTTTCCAGAGGAAAAAAAAAAGGAAGGGTTAAAAAAAATTAAATAAATAAGGAAATCAGCAAGCCCGAAGGTAGCAAATAGAGAAATTCCAACAGGAAGAAGCAGGGACCTGGAATGCCAAGGCAAACCACGCTTACTGCTTTGGGGTGGGGTGGAGGGCATCTCTAAAATAACTACCTTTTAAGTAGCTTGAGCTCACTGTCAACCCCCCTGGCTAAAGCACACAACCAAAAGGCAAGTAAGTTCCTTGGAAAATGAATAATTTTCAAGACGAACTGAAAGCTGAACAAAGGTTGGGTATATGGGTCAGAAGGGGCCCTTCGAGGCCACAGAATTCACAAGAATTGCTGAGCACAAGCTGCAGTTGGCAGATGTGGCTCCATTCCTCCAGCCCCTCTCCTCACATAAACTCACTACATTCCTTCACCATAGTGAGAGTTTTAAACCCAGGTAAACCCCCTCAGTTGAAGAAAAAAAAATAAAATATACAGACCATTGTACATCCTGCTGTACTTTGGCAACAGAAAGTGGCACAGACCTCAGTAGTCTGGGAAGTAAGTTGTTTCTGTCCACCAAAGTATGCTTTTGCTGTTATAAGTTACAGTCATTTGAACTTAAACATTGCTGAAAATTAATGCAAACCTAAGCCTGCCCACAGGCACCCCCAGCAGCTGGGAACTGGCTCCTGAGTTTGCCTGAAGAAAGGCAGCACCCTGTGTGTGCCAAGGGCATGGGGACAGATGGGGGATTAGAGGGACCAGGGCTGGGGCTTGGTTTGGTCTTGGCTTTGTGCAAAGGCTGTGCTTAAGTGCCCCCAGCAAGCCCCATAACTGCAGTGTGGCCCCAGACTGGGCAGTTTGGGCGCAGAAGGATAGGACAGAACTCCAACGTTGGCACCTTCTTCAATTCCTTACCCTAAAATAATGTGGGTGTTTGTGGAAAACTGCAATCCAAAGCCTAAACCACAGGGCCTTTCTGGATGGTGCTGACCACACCAGAGCATCTGCTGTCAAGTTTAACGAGTTCCCCCAAAGCTACACACAAACCTCAGAGAAATCTGTAAAACAAATTTTTTTTTTCCTTCTGGGTCCGTTCTGGAGTTGACTCTTCTCCAGTCTTTGCCCCTAAGGAATGCCTCAGCTGCAAAGCAGAAGGAATGAGAGGCATGGCATAAACATGAATGTGCTGTCAGAGGACCCTGCTCTCAGAACTTCAAACATGTTGCCCCACGGAAAAGATAACATTTTTAATTCCAATCTCACCTCTGAAAAAGATAAAGTTTGCAGTGCCATCAAGACCCAGACAGGATTCCCAGAGACTTCTGGGCAACTCATCTGGCGTGGGTAGGTCTGCTCAACCATATGATCAAACTCCATTATTCCTCTTCAAATATACGGAGTAACTTTTCCTCAAGCAGAAATTCTCCCACATGCAGCAGCCAGAAGGTTCTAAAGAACAGCCCAAATGCTTCATCCCCTCCCTACATGCCACAGAACATCCCAGACTTCACGTAACATCACAGACCCAGCAAAAACAACCTTAAGTCTCCCTGGCACAGGTACGTATTTAGATATAACAGGAGGATTAAAAGTTCTTGCTAAGACTCAGGGTGTGCTGTTCAGTACTTTTAAAATACGTATTATCATCTAAAGAAAACCATACTTCTGCGTGAGTAATGACACACTCTGCCCTTGGAACCCTTCCAGCGCTGGGCTGCGGCTGAGTGCTCAGCCAGGGCTCTGAGGATGAGATCCTGGCCGGGTTCAACCCTAGATGGCACTGCTTATCACTCCTTGGCATGCTCGCCTCGGCTGCCGGAGCCGTGCCAGAACACGCTCATCAAACACAGATGACGCACTGAAGGTACACACTGACACCTCAGCACCTGCAGGGCTGCTGTGGCCCTGTCCTGGGCAGGGGGACAGAGCAGCAGCCCCATGCAGGGACACCATGGCACTGCCAGCACCCTCTGCACACTCGGCTGGCACTGGGGACAAGCACTGCTCAGCTCAGCAGAGCCCAGTGCACACATCTGCTCCTGGAGATGCCTGCCTTTGGGACAAATATCAAACGGGATGCCTTGCTCTAGAGAGTCAATGAATAAACTCCCAAATTGTTTCTGAAATAATCCACCGCAAAAAAATGCCATCACGAAATATCAGAACTCTGATATTACAGATACCCCAACACTGCACTGTTCTGTACAGCAGAAGGTGCTGGAGCAATTTTAAAAAGTATATATTTTACTCAAATACATGCCAGAATTATCATATCTAAACTACTGAGAAAGAATTAAACTTGATTTTATCATGGCTATTTTCAGAATACCCCATGACCGGCCGGTGCTTTTCAGGTAACACAGTTACAGTCTCCATGCTAATCCCTCCTCCTTCTCCCTTTTCCTTTTTTAAACAGTTGTTCACTTTTCTACAGAAGCAAAGGATTTTGTCATTTCAGGACAGACTCTGGGGTTCTCATTATTTTCTGCAGAAAACTCTGAAGGAGGAACAAACAAATCCTCTCCTCTTGCTGCCCCAAAAGGATCTCAGCTCCTGCTGACAGCACAGGCCTCTGCCCTCCAATTTGAACACATCCCCTTATCCCTGGGTGTGCAGCACTGGGCACCATTTGAGGAAAAAGGGAATTTGTTGTTCCCCCACCACACACAAAAATTGAGAAAAGGAACTTATCATGATGCTTTTTATAACCTGTGATGTTGTTGAACTGTCAGAGATTATTATAATTTCAGATAGATTTGATAATAGTTTTGACACAGAAACACAGGTACTTTTTTGTTTTCGGGAGATTTGAAATGACAAATCAACCCACTGTCAGTTCGTGGTCTTGCCTCTCTATTCTGATTTATTTACTTATTTCTACTGTCAGTGAGCCAAGCACTGGGGAACAATATCTGTAAGGGTGATCCTGTAAATAGGAGGGACTGAGACTTGCTGGAAAACAAGTCAGGAATGCTCAATGCTCCCTTCACATGTTCTTCACCCATCCTTCCCTCTGTGCTTCAACACTACCCTTCAGCAAGGGGGATTTTGTTACCAGCAAAGAAATCTGGTAAGGAAAAGGAGTTATTACCACTGGTTCAACTCCAGGTTTAGCACCAAGATGCTGACAGGGGACTCTGTTTTAAGTGCCAGATTTAGTGAGAATTCCAAGTTTCAAACTGCACAAAGGCCTTTCAAGAGATCCTGTCTCCAGACGTGCTAAAGGTAGCCATCAAATAGTTAAAACAGTCATCAAATATGGCAGGGAAGCATTACAAAGATTGATAACTGACAGTACTGTTTAAGAACTGAAGTTTGAGAATTACAGTGAAGTTTTACGGAGCTGATTTCCATCTTCTCCATAAAACCATAAAGTGGATCAAGTTAAAGTCCTTCCAGAGAGCAGGGTGCATCCACAACCAAGTCAATATCCCTCTTCCTCAGAAAAACTAATTAAAAGATGAATTGGCTCTACTGAGCTCTGGGGAGAGGTTTAATGATTCAACTTAAAATATCTGGTTAAAAGAGATATTCTGTTTACAGAAAGATCCCAGGGTTTCTTGGTTTTTATTTTTCTTTAAGAGTCTGAAACCTACATTAAAACATAACATGATCTCCCTTTTTAATTAACACTGGAGTGACTAAGTCAGAATTTACTTAACTCAAAGCAGGCACTTGTTTTTTAAACTGTTTACAAGAAAGGTCAGATGTATCTGGGTAGATGGTTGCCCAAGTGACCCATACCCTTACAACACCACGGAGCAACCCATGTCCAAAAACAAATGGGAAGTATGAAACAATGTGGAATATCTCCTACTGCTTGTATCTAAATCAAGAAATACAGTAAAGTCAAGCAACAAAGGACAAGTTTTTAATTTGACTAGAGCACAGACAAAAAAAGCATCTTTAAAACAAAAGAAAAGAAATGGCACTAGATACACATCACCTTGCAGGAAATCCTGCCAGATACCATCTGCTATACAAAACTGGGATTTTTCACTGCATTTGCATAGGTTGTCTTAAAAAAAGAAGATCTTTGAAGAGAAATAATGCTATCCTACCTGGCCCAGTGCACTGCACATTGCAGGGCAAAGAAAAAAAAAGGAAAGGATCACCGTGACAATTTAAAAAAAAAAAAAAAAAGTTTTTTTATCCCTAATGCTTTATATTTCAGTGTAAGAATGTGCTCAGTTTAACTACAAAGATAAGGAGAAGTTGAGAAACCTGTTTACATTTTTGCCTTTGCACAACCCTTTGCATGAGCAGCCCAGCAATAGTAACGAAAGTAACTCGTCACAAACAGCTCAAGCCTGCCAGCAACAAAAATTAATGGGAAGGCAAGGATTTTCTTTTGATGTTGGAAAGACTCCAGTAAAAACTGGTTTGTACATGGGAACATGGTGTCAGACTAGAAGAGAATCAGCTTGTCTGACTTGTGGTTTTCTTGACAACATTCATCTTCTCTTGGCCTGATAGAGAGCAATTAGTGCTTGTCAGTTGAATCATGTGTTATTAAGATCATTCAGGCATTTTTTAATTATGATTACCTAAACAGACAGCAAAAGAAATTCTCAAGCAACTCTAACAATCCACTTCCTTTTCAGATGCTTCCAAGTCTTTTCTCCTTTAATGTTTTAAAGTACGGCGTTGGATTTTACCTGCAAAGACCTCAGTACCTTTTCCATTTTCAACACATTTAAAAAAAATAAAAAAGCACTGTAGCCTAAAATCCGTGCACTATCACTTTACCAGATGCTCTGAGTAATGTGTTTTTTTTGTTTTGGTTTTTTTTTCAGTTAAAAAGTAGATCAGTCTTCTCTAAACCCAGTAAGCTGCTCTATATGCCAAGACTTGTTTTAGAACATCTAAAACAATGCCTAATAGGCTTATAATGATACAGCATTCCTAATACACTTCTTTCTTTCACCATTGCAGATTTCCAATCAGGATATGAACAGTGTCAGGAATGACATCATCCTTGGGTGGTGTTTCAAACTCCTCCCCAAATAAAATGGTTCCTTATCACTGACTTGGACAGTTTTTCCCACTGTAAAGAAAGCTAAAAGCAAGACAAGACTAGACATAAAGTTTCTAGTTATTTAAATTCCAGATATCAGAGTAATTGGATTTTATAGACCTTGCACAGATGAGATCAGGACAGCTTCAGTCTTAGGTTTGAGCTTAGAACACCACTTTTAGAGCAACACTATTGTTTCTTCCCTTTGGCATTTCTCCCTTCTCTTTATCAGGGGATTTTTTGAGTTCCTAAATTAACATTTCCTTTTTTTTTTTTTTTCCCCTGCTTGCTGCAAGCCTTGGCCCTCAGAACTTGCAAGCTCTTCTTGCTGTACCATCTGCTCCTGCACAAGGCCAGCCAAGGGCCTGCACGGCATCATTTGGGAATTGGGAAATTAAGGTCCCAATTCAGTGGAAACCCTGATAATTCCTGTGAAGCACCACACAGTGCTCTGGTGAGTTGTGCATTTCCTCTGCAAGAGAAGCTGTGTTACAAGGAACACACATTTCCAAACAAACAGGGTAAATATTTAGCGTGCACCTTGATTTTAATAGGCATCAAAATCCTGCTCCTAAAATGAATGATATTCAAGTATCTATTACCAATTCCCAGGAGTACATCTAATGAAGGATCCTTGAGGATTTTTCTTTTTGGAAAGATTATTCACATTTGTTTGCAGCAACAGCAGGAAAACAGAACAGGCACAAGATGACTCTGCCTACATCAACACCATATTTAATACTGTATTTAAGGGGGTAAAATCTCATACAGGGAATAGCCAATATTTTGGGAAGAAAACAGATGATAACAGCCAATTTCCTGGAGTGGAACAGATGCAAGTTAATGGCACATTTTCTAATAAACACATAAAAGCTTACTAAAACGGCAGTTGGGCAGATGAAGGATGAAGGGACTACTCTGCACATGCAGAAAAGAAACAAAACCAGAATTCTTAGGATTATTTTAATTTAATTTTGGTTCTCTTATGAGCCCTGGTTCCAGTATATTACATGTCTCATTCTTCCATTGGGGAGAATCTTATCATAGAGTTCTGAGGTACTGTGGGGAAAAAAGGAAATTACTCATTTTTGGCTCAGCTCAGAGCAGACCATTATTTGCAGGTTTATGAACTATTATGGAAATATAAAGGCTGAAAAAGGTAATGCTGACCAAACCACTTAAATCTCCAAATGCAATTGCTGATCCCTGGGAAAGCAGAGAGAAGACTAAAGCGACATCCAAGACTGCCATCGTCTTGGTTTCTGTTTGCTGGCCAAGTTTATAAAAAAATCAGCATTCTGCTTCCTAAATTAAAAATCTGAGTGAATCCTTTTACTGCGACAGCTGATCATTATCCACAGTAACTACCATCATCAACATCAGACTGGATATATTCAAGGCATAGTTAAATAGGTCTGAAAAAACTAGAAATGAGAAGAAACAGGAGTTTTTACCTTGGATTCAGCATCCCTTAGTAACAGGCTATTCTGAGGAACCTGATGTCCCCATTTCATTACTCAGCCTGTGCCTACCTTTATTAACTTCTCCTACTCATGGGTGATACAGTATTTTTATACAAGGTTTGTCTTTTGCATAGACTTGAAATATTTATACGTTAAAAAAAAAAATCATAGGAATAGAAATTTCCTGCAAGATGCTGCTTTATGGTTTAAATAATTTAGGCCTACGATAACTACACCTAGAAACAGTGCACACATGAAAGTTACAGAATTATTTTTTTATTTAGGAAGAAACTACTCTTGGAATGACTCCTTCTACTGAAGCCGTCAAAAAAGTGTATTCAGGATACTCAAGTCACTTAAATTCTTATTTCTAGAATCAAGGATAACATTAAATATGAACAGCAAGACAATGATTTAGCTGCTGCAGGGAGTTTCTGGATCAAAATGACTTGTAATTTTTGGTTAAGATCTTTCTGCTCTCTGCAAGAAGTCTAAATGACAAAGAAACGCTCCCATCGTTTAAATACTGTGCTTGGCAGACAAACACACACACGAGGCTCTTACTCAGTGCTGCCAAACCTATTTTGAGTCAAAACCTCAAGCTTTCTGCAATGCTGTCCAGTAATGCCACCTTTAAGCAAACTGGTTTTTAATACAGTGGTGGGGTTTGATTATAGAATAAAATTCCTCCCCCTGCCTTTTCCTGTAAATATTCACTCCCTTTGGCTACCAGTAAAACACTTGAGCAAACCAATTCTTGCTGAAACAAATTACATTGCTCAGAAATTCTTCATTTGCAAGATATAAAGAGCTGTCCCTGATGTTACCACCCTCAATGCAAACCCAACTCACCTCTTGTTAACTAAATCCAGCTGTAACAAATACTTTAACTCCCTGCTCAAGACAATTCCTGTTCTGCAGAAAATTGCCTAATATTTGCTGTCATCCCTCCATTAGCTTCTCCCAATCTTTCTTACAGAAATTACCAAAAGGATGTCAAGTATATAACAACTGTAAACCCTACAGTCTATAATTCTCCTACTTTTCCTGTTCATTAGCCACTTTTAGTGAGTTGTTTAGTATATTATTCATTCTTGTTTCCAGTCCTCCTCCTCCTGCTGCTGCAGATAATCCACTGATGTTGATATAATCCACAAATACCATCAGTCACATCAGTTTGTGCTGCTGCCTTGAATGCTGCAGCAGAACTCTCCAGGATGCCACTTAGATTAGCCCACGACATTCAGGCGATGACTCAAGGGCAGCCACCTTGCTGCTCATTTAGGGGGGTCAGACACAAACCCCATTAGCAGGTTCTGCCCACTTTTACCAGCCCTGCTCTCAGGGGATCTGAGCACACAAGAACTCGCAGCTCCCAGAGTATCAACACAGGCAAACACTCACTTTGGATTATTTTAAGCACACAAATTAATCCCTAATTTTAACAAAACCCGTAAGAACACACCCAAGTCAGAATATCTGTAATGAAGTGCACTCTAAGAATAATGAAGATAATTTGATACCATGTGCTGATTTATCTGGAACAAAACAGGACCTTAGAGCACAGTGGAATATTTTCATTTACAAGTGAAACAAGTCACCCCAAAGCCTCCAGCACTTCTTCTATGATTTTCACTAGATTCATTTGGCAGCAATGTGTTCCTGAGGTGGAAACCAACCCCCAAAAAAGTGAGGCAAGCAGAGATAACGGAAAAAGATAAGAGACATTTTTCTCCTCTTAGTTTACACTCGCTGGAGCTGCTGCACATGCACAGTTCCCTGCCTTGAAACTCCTCTGCACCACAACAGTGGAGAGAACTGCATTTAAGAAAATGTAATTACAAGACCACAGAGAACAAAAGAACTGACTGGAAGGCAAAACTCTTAAACCTGGTGATGTCTGTGTTCGTGCAAAGCAGAGTTGGGCTCTCGGGTCAGGGCAGACATTGGAGAGAACTGAGGGTGAACGAAAAGCTTCACTGATGTTGCCATAAATGCCACCCTGCATAAACATGCAAAAGCATCTGCTAATCCCACGTTGATTCAAAAATATATTAAAATTATTCAAAAATTTGAGCTGCCATTAGTTACACACTTCATTATTTTAAATACTTTTATTTATTTTAAAACTAGTGTTTTGTAAGAATCCTGACAGATCCTTCTAATTAATCTATAGGATTCACTAAAAAAAGCAAAATTACTCTAGCATTCCTCAAGAATTTTAAAATATAGCTTCATAGAAAAAGAGAAATTTATACAAGTAAACTTCTGAGAAAGTACTGAAATAGATTTGGGTTTTTTTTTCCTTTCCTTCCTCTTTGTAGAGGGCAGAAAGAAGAATTTGTGCATTGAGCTTGTCTGAAAATTCGACACCAAATTTGGAAAAGGTTCAAATTCACCTGTTAACCAGCTACAGCATGAGATGTATGAACACACAGAGAAGCCCTGTCCCTATTTAAAAACTACTGCTTTCAAAATAATTTGCTTACATATATAATTTATTTGCAGTGCCATCAAGAGCAGCTAAGTTGAGGCAGGCACGCACAGCTCGCTTTGCAGCCTTCTGGTAGGTATAATTTAGCAGTCTGAAAGGAGTCCTCTAACTAATTTTGAAATGTTAAGCACAACCTCTTGAAATTTAAAGAAAACAGCAAAGCAAAGATAATCAACATAAGTATTTCTTTCACAGCTAAGAATCAGCCCTCTACATCAGCCCCACAAGAAAACTCCTCTGTATTTTACAGAAAACTCCGAAATTTGAGCAGTATAGAGTAAATGGATGGTTTTACTGCCTAAAGTGAATGACACCAAACATACCCACCAGCTAAAAATACAGTAAGTCATCTGAAAATATATGCCAGGAATCTTCTCAGTACCCTGCCCTCCACCTTAATCCTTCCCCTCCTCCTATGTTGCTGTAAAAATTTAGGCCGTTTTTAGAGTCTGGGCTCCTCACTGGCTTCATTAGGATCCACAGATGTTCCTAAAATGTATTAAAAAAAGAAATCCAAGTAATTAAATATCTGAGTCTGTGTTTTCTGTAATAATAAATGCTTCTGCTGAAACCAGAATTAATTCTAAGGATGACTAAAAGCTCTAAATATTAAGGGCATGAAGCCTGTCACTTTACTGTATTTATATTAAAGACTGAATCACCAAAATTAAAATATTACTGAGTTTATGGGAAGAAGCCATTACTTACTCTTACCTAGAAAATAGCAACCAACAAATCCAAGTCTCCCACTGCCAAAGAAGAACCATCCAATGACTGGGAGCATCATTTTATTCACTGCAAGGATGTTACTACTTGAAAACATTTATTCCTGCATTGCAAAACACAGAACTTAACTCACTCATTCCTTGATAAAACCATTTAAATCTGTTCTAAAAGGGCCCTATAGTGACAAATCCAAGCATGCAGCCAGCTGAGTTGTAAGAACAGACACGAAGGGTTAGAAATTTTATTCCCTGGTATGGGAGAATCCATGAGCAGTTGGGCAGATATGCAACAGTCAGATCAGCTCTACAATTTATTTTTATGAAGGGGGAAAAAATAGCAAGGCAGAAGAAGACTGGGGGGAAAAAAAGTTTCAGGGATTTGATTCAGAAATAGCAAAGAGCAAGACCAAAGAAATCTGAAGTTTGGCAGGGAGAAGGGGCCAGGTGGCAGAACATGCAAAGCAGTAGCTACATGGGCACTGAAGGACCTCAGCAGCAAAACCAATTTTCTAGCAAACAGAGGGACAGCAGAAAAAACAATTGTGATTTCCAGTGTTAGGAAAAATAGGGGGAAAATACATTCCTGTGCTGTGAACAGGGTGAGTTTAAAATTAATGCACAATTCCCATGACAATTACAGACTTGCAGAAGAACAGATCACTTTTATGTAAACAAGTGGCAATATGAGAGTCTGAACTGACCTGAATCAACATTTCTCATTTGAGTGGAGGAAATGGTGTTTTCCTTACTGGAAGGGGGAAAAAAAGAAAAGAAAAAGACACCACATCCTGAGGAAAAAGAAAAAAGGAAAGGACACCTCTTGTGCTAAGTGTTATTAGAAAATAGATAAGCATTAAGGTGAGTTACAGTTGGACCAAATAAGCAAAGAATTCCTTTAAAGGCTGCACAGCATCAAAATACTATAAACAAGTAATGAGAAAGAAATAGCTGATTTCTGAAAAATAGGCAGTTGTTCTCAGCAGCAGACTTTTTTTTTCACTTCCTAAACATGGCTCAAATTACACAAACTCTCAGAGTCTTCAATACTTCTTTCAAAAGCAGTTTGCTGTAAGAATCATTCACCCTAATTCTTAACACTATTCCTGTCTGATGAGAAAACCAGCAAAATGCTTGGAAAATGGCAAAGCTGGGTAGGAGAATGGGGCAATACCTCTCGGATGTGATGCAAAGCTGATGAGGCTTTTTGAGCTGGAAATCAGCTGGGGGGTTTCAGCAGCTGGGCACTGCATGGCCCTAGGGCTCCAGAGCTGCCATGTGATCCTGGAGGGATCCAGGAGGCCCCAGCCCCACTGGATGCTGATCGATCTGCAGGCATTAGCACAGCCATGGTGTCCATGTCTGTGCAGGGCAAACACAGCATTAGACAAGACACAAAAATTTTATGGATCAGGGAAGAGGCGAGCAGAGCCCTCCTTTCCTGAGCTGCCTCTCCGCACTTTATAAATGTCTTTTTGTGGTCAAGTCGAGGGTAAAAGCTCCACCATGTGGGAGAAGCTTAGCACTAGCCCAGGTGAACGTGGTGTTTACTCCGTGGTGCATCCAGGGAGCATCATCCTGGCAGGTACCACACAGCAGCACGGCCACCGAGACACCCACAGCACCTGGAGAGCCTGGGAAGGCTCCCAAGCCACAGACACCTCGTGATGTTCATTAATTTAGAGCACATTGTCACTGCACTGGGTACCCACACATCATTAATACCTGTCAATTACCAACGTAAGGGAGCTCGGAACACTTCCTATGCTTTTGTTTTGTGAAGGAGTAACTTTTTCCAGGGCCATGAATAATACTTGGTGCTGTATGACTGAAAACAGTGAATAATCGCAAAAAAAGGAACTCTTCCATGTTCCAGTGAAGAGACAGCCTGCCAAAACAAACATATTATGGCTGCAAAGGAAAGTAATGTGTCTGTAATTTTAAACTCTGTCCACTATAGTAGTTCAACAAGTTTTTATCTCACCCAAACAACAGAAGCAGTAACACACAGCACAGAACCTGCATGAACCGACCTGTACTGTGTGTGTGGTGGTGGGGAGCAGCAGACAACTCAACTAAAATGATACCTGTGAAATTTAATCATAAATCTACCTTCAAAGCTCAATGCAGTTATGCTACACAAGCAGGATATTAATTCTAAGCAATTAGAAAAAAATATTTTAATAGGAATACTACCTAGTCTTTTATTCTCACAAGTAGTCCCATAATTCATTGGTAACCCAAAAAAAAAAAATACATCTAATAATAATCTTACAAATAATATTAGAAAAACTGACAATGTTTTAGGATTGCATTTATACACCAGTAAGAGAGAAGAAGCATTAAGTATTCTGCAGCATCAGAGCAACCAATCTTAAAAGTGTATTTTAAAAGAAAATAATTAGGGAAAATATCTTCATTGCAGAATTTAAACATATTCACTGCAAGTTTTTTAAAAACAAGAGCCTAATCAGCATACAGGGACTGGGGTTTCAGCAGTGACTACAGATTTTGCAGGTGCTTTTCAGTAGCCCCATTTGAACAGCTCCTCTATTTATCCAGTTGATTAAGCACATGTTGGGAACAAGGCAGTGCTGCTGTCAGGGTGTGCACTTGGGAGATTCTTCCCAGCACTGCCCAGATTCAGAAATTCCCATCTTCCAGCCTCGCTATTTCAGCACGCAAATGGGATCACCAGGGAGGAGTCCAACATGGTGGGTACTGAACACAGGGAGACAGCAAAACAAGAAATGGTCATTCCTAAAGAGCCAGAAGTCCATGAAATGTTGCATTTGATCTCTGATTTTGTTTTTATAAACATGGGTATCAAGATCTGGTAGATGGCATCCTGAGGGGACAGTGAGGAGGAAGGTGTCTGTGACTCCTCACCTCCAAGCCTGGGGACAAGTGACAGGTCCCCTGTTGCTCTGCAGCAGCTGCAGCCCCAGGCAAGTCCCTTCCTGACCCCTTCCACCACCCCAGCTCCCCGTCCACGCCTCCACTTCTCCCAGGCCAGGGCTGCAACCCAGGGAGCAGAACAGGCACAGAGAGCTCCACTGCTCTGCCCAGTGTGGGACACAACCCTGGCACCTGCTTGGCCTGGCCAGCACCGAGTGACCACACCAACAGCTCCTCTGGCCTCCACCACACCCTGGGCTTTCCAGGGCAGGTGGATGACCAGGCCCAGCCCCAAGGAGCCGGTCAGCCGTGGCCAGGAGCCCGGCAGAGCTGAGCTGTCCTGCCCTGCGCGCGGAGCTCGCACAGACACCGCGGTTACCGGGCGGATCGAGACAGGTTCCGAGCGTTTGGAGAAGTGCTCCGGAGTTTTCAACACTGACACGACAAGCTGGCCGGGAGCCACCGGCAGCAAACCTCACCGGGGAGTCACATAAAACACGCAGGGCTCGGGGTGCTGGCGATGGACACCCAGGCACCCAGCGGGGACAGCCACCTCCGCTGTCCCCTGGCTGCCACACACCCCCGGCACACCGCAGCTACCCACGGCGACATCCCCGTGTGCAACACCACCCCAAACAAGCCCTCCCTCCCCAAACCTCCTCCCCCTGGAGCCTGCTCCAGGCTGCTAAGTAGGTTGGTTTTCAAGTATTTAATATCCAGTTGGATATTCAGCACTCTGGGTGGGAAAGTGGGGGGGTGGGAAGGAGGGATAAAAATCAGGCTCTGTCATCGCTCCCAAGAGCGACTCTTATACCCACACAGCCAGTTGGCACCAGCCAACCGTATCTCTGAATTTATGCTAATTCTGTCACTCATCATTACCAGTCAGTCACTCCGAAACCAGCTCTCTGGGAAACACCCCAGTTAGGCTCTATCCTTCCTGAGGAAGGATGAAGATAAATTTTAAGAACTATTTTTTCTTCAATCAGGCTGAAACAGAGCTGAAGTTCTTGAAACTGTAGAAAAGGACTGTTCCAATAAACACATCACACAAGCACCTGTTTTTTCAAAGACAAACTATCTTTCCAAAACTAACTGAAACATTTTAAATGTCTATAAGCTAAAGCCACTTTCACCAGACACATTGCTCCCAACCAGCTGCCTTTTAGAGTCAAATCACCTCAGCTGGCTGCTCCAGGACCATTAATTTGGAGAACTGCACCCTGAGCTCAGCTAATGGCCCTGCCTCATCCACATACGATTTAGGTGTCTTTGTTTTCACAGTGCAAAGGATCATTTCATCAAAGCTTTCTACACAGCCATGCTTCATTTTAAATTCATGTTTCCCTTTAATCTTACACATTCCTCCAGTGAGATCCTTCTCCAGGCACAAGTGTCCCCAGTGCCTTCCCTGTAAAACACTGCTTCCCACAATGTCCCACCTGCTCTTGCTGCTTTTATTTGCCCAGAGAGCAGTTATGTACCTCTTTACTCTTGTTAAGTTTACCACCATGGACAGCCAACATCTCTCTTATCACCAAGGGAGGAACTGTCCTGCTCCACAGCAGCCATGGAATGTTCCTCTTGTGCCCAAGGGAACAGAATTCCACTGCCTCATCCCAGAGATGGGGGCGAGGGACCCAGCTGGCAGCTTCATCATAAGGTCATTCTTACAAAATTTCCTTCCTGTTTAGTAACACATGAACTTCTCTGTATTAATATGCATTGAAATAAGAGTATTAACTAAAGCATTGATGAAACATGGGGAAAAGCAAAGCAAACTATTTACACATACAAAAAACTGTGTGACTATTTGGATAAAATGCCTTTGTGCATGTGGAATAGGAAGCATTCAGAGATGCATAAACCTATTTTATGTCTCATCTCAGGGGTTATCACTATGCCAGCATCTGCGGTGGAACTGAAGCAAACTCAAGAGACATATGTGTTGAAATCACCATCAGTACTTCCTACAGCAGTGAAATACTCATTAAAGATTTGTCATCTAAACACCAACTTGCACTGATCACACTTAACTTGTCAGATGTCTGATGATCCCAGAACAAGGCAATATATCCATAATCACTGATTTCAGTGGTCTGTAGTTTTGGACTCAAAGCACCAAGCACTGGGGCATATTTTATTTATATGCTCCGTGGCTGTAGAGCAGAATCATGTCATTGTTCAAACTGCTTAATCTGTCTCAGCATTTAAAATTAAAGTTGAAAAGAACCACTAGTGCTTTTAACTGTCCTTAAATTACATTAATTGCATTGTTAAGCACTTTAACAGCCTTATGAAGGCAGCTAAGTAAATCACTGCTCAGAAGTAAGTATGTACAACCACCTCCCAAGCTCCACACACAGGACAGAGCTGTCAATGCCCCAACCTGCAGAAGGAGGATCTCCCATACAGGAGGAATCAAAGGATACTTTTACCCTTTGCCCAGGCAATCTCTATGTCAGCATCAACTGCTAGAACATGAATATATTGTATACATGGAGAGCACTCAAGTTATGCTGTCATAATTCTATTTACACCCTGTCCTACCACCAGGCAACTGATGTCATACACCTGTATACAATTGAAAAATTCCCAACCTAGAAATTTCTGCTGGCAAGAGATCAACAGGCTGTAATGAACACTGAAAACAAACTATCCAGCCTTCAACCAGAGCTCACTGATCTCTGCCTGAACTATTACAGGGGGCTAAAACTTCACTGCTCCAAGTGCAAAGATGTCACTGCCAGGTTCAGCAACGGAGTGAACAAAGTCAGTGCTTGTGACCACAAACTTCGGATCTTTAGATCTACAGGCTTTCTCTTTGGGATGTGCTTTCTACATCCCATGTAACTGAAGAATGTACAGGTGTGGTGGTCAAACAACTTGACAGAAGTATTCTTGTTCATTATAAATAAGCACAAACCTGTACTGACACACAGAACATGAAACTTGCACAAAATAGCAGCCAAATTCTTACAGCAATGACAGGCACAAGCTGAACCAAAACCAGATCAGATTGTTTTAAGAATAGCAATTATATATATATACATCTCACATATACATATAATCTCACACACCCAGATATATATATATATCCAGAGATACGTGATATACCAAGAAGAAACAATGGAATGAAATAAAGCAATCCGAAAGTTTTGAGCCATCTGTATATATCTGTGCTGAGTATCGAACCATCTGTATTATATTCTTAGATCAGCTAAAGCAAACCACTGGCACCAGTGCCAAGATTGGCAGCAGAGACGATTTGGATCGCCACCAACGAGAACGAGCTACCATGCCTTTTAGAATAAATTTTGTAGCAAACACCAAAAGGGTTGATCAACACAGATTATCACAGCTACAACAAGCCAACTAGTTTAAAAAACAGCCTTTGCCATCCCACATTGTTTGATTTTATGCCGTACGATAAACTCTACGCCCAAAAAGGAAATTCAGCTTCCCACTGTCCCTGTCCCGCAGGGAAATGGCTCAAACCACTCCAGCAGGTTTTGCACAACAGCACCAAGCACCTGCACAAGGTGTCACCAAGCCCATACCCCACATCAGCGACTGCAGGAGTTCACAGCCATATTCAAGCACACCAAAACCCCCCAAGAGTCAGGTGAGAGGCAACTGCACCACAAACTGAACCCTCAGAAGTATTTTCTGAGGCACATCCTTGGAAGGTCTCCTGCTCCAGTGTGAGACAAGGCTTGGCTTCCTTCATTTGAGAGACACCAGCAACACCAAGTGACCCATGCTCATTTACTTCATCTTCTCCAACCCCAGTCTCCACCGTTCTACAGCACCCCACTTCTCCCAGGAAATTTAATCAATCCTTTGAAGTCTAGCCTAAATTTCAAAGGCAAAAATGCCAAAATATCCTTGAGGATAAAGTTGCTCATGTAAAGAACATTGGCTAACCCCAATAATTTTATTTTCATATTTTAAAAGAGCCCAAAAATAACTATTCACCACCTTTTCCTCTGCTTGAGATATTGAGAACAACCCGCCTACCAAAGAGTGTAATTCTCTTAGCGCTAAGAATTTTGCATGGGTGGAACTCTTTAGCTAAAAGTGATGATAAATAACACCTCCTCAATCCTGCAATCTCCAGAAACAGTTTACAAAAACTAATACATTAGGCTGATTTGCAATGTTAAACTAGAATTTCCCAACCCTGTGATGTCCACCTGAGGGATGCCAGGGGAGGAATCAAGATCAAGGGAGCACAACACAAAGTTCAGCTGTCTGAAGGTCTTCCTCCCTCTCTACCATCGTGGTTGTGAGGATTTCAAACTCTGTGATAAGTTTCTGCATGGAGCATTAGCAAATGTAACACACTGCCACATCCTGAAAGCTCATCCATCACCCTCACAGGACCCTCACTTTGCTGGGAAGCACAACACCAGCCCCAAGCTGAAGGTACAACCCTCTAATGACAGATTTTTTTTTTCAGCATTCACACAGTACTTAGGTGTTAAATCAGCAAAATTAAGCAGCATTTTTTCAACCTTGTGTACAGTTTACGTACAAACTCTGCTAATTGATAAAAAAACAGTGTACACAGGTTCAAGAAGTTGCCTACACATTCTTCTTACCTGTAGACCTGGCATACAAAAGCCCACACACACTTCCATCAATGAAGTGGGTCGCATATGATTTTTTTAAACTTATGCATACACTCAATGCAAAGCACCTTCTGAAGAGTCAAATTAAAGGTATCAAAGAACAGCAGAATAATAGCCTTTCCCCAATAAAACATATTTGCACTTTGAACTATGCATATTGTTTAACTCCATTCGGAATCCTATTATGAGAAACTTATTTTATGAGTCTGCCAAAAAGCCTGGTTACCAGAAGCGTAATCACAGTAAGCAATAAAGGCTGACATGGAGGATATTTCTAGGCAATTACAGCAGGTGTTTTAAAGGCATAAAGCTGCAGAGTTATAAATCTATTTAGAGCCACAAACACAGAAAAAGTAAAAGGCAACCAGAAGGTTCAAACTTGCACAGCAGACAAATGTTGTTCCTCTTCCCCTGCAGAACGTAGAGGCTGCAGGAACAAGTCCACTGTGAATTTCAGCAAAAGAATGCAATATAAAATACTGAGGTACAACAATCACTGCAAAATGAATGAGGTGCCTTCAAAGGAGGATGCAGCACACGTATATATATATACATGCATCCATATATATATATATATAAAAGATACAAAGCTCAAAAAAATCTTATCACTTAAAGACTGCTAGATCACTTTTAAAATGTTGTTTCTTTTTGTCTCAATTAAGCAGGGTTGCATGTAATGTCTTCTGTTGCATGAAGAAGTTTGAAAAGACAGTCAAATGGGAGGTGTATACAAAAAGTAAAGTCGTAGATGTGACAAGTTCTATTCAGACCTTACAAAAACTCATACATGAGCTGTATCTACAGTGCAGAATTGGTGGAGGGAACTCAGGGAGAGCTGACTTGCCAACACAACATGTAACTTTACAGAACGATTGCTGGTTATCAAAGTTGCACAAGCCAAGAGACAACACCAACTATAAATATGACTACCAGCTATTCTACACAACCCCAAGCGTCCTGCCAAGCCCTCCTTCATGTTCTCTCTCACACAGACAAAGGCCTCAAAGCCATGGGACATCTGCCAGGGAAACAAATGAAGTTAAAAAACCAGAAGAACGTGAACATGTACTAACCTAAACTTGCGTGTTCTTTCTTCCCAATTCCTCCCCCAACACCTCCCCCTACAAAGACGACGTCTCAGTTTACTGTACTCTTTTCCTTCTCCCAACCAGTCTTAACTCTTGGACCAATGTTTTAAAGTTTCCCTACCTTTGAAAAAATAATGCTCAGTTCTTAAATGTTTTGCCAGATCTGGACCACACCCTGCCCTCTCCCAAAATCTTGGTTGTTTTTTTTGTCTCCTATTGCACATAATAAATTATAGCCCTTTCAGGTTTGTATTTTGCATGGTGGGAGCTGATCCAGAAAGGAGATTGTGCTTGTGTGAGCTTGTGTGTTTACACAAACACACACACATGTACACACACCTTGACAGAATTGTTTTGTCTCTGTAGAACTTTAAGGGATTTTCCTGAAACTGAGTTTTTCCACCTGTAAGCAGATAAGCACCTGATTTAAAAAAAAGTAGCTGAAAATTTGCCTCTTACCAGGTCATGCAAATCACTTAAAATATGAAAGGAAAGAGCAGAATCCCTGTCATTCTATCACCACAACAACTGGGAATCAATCATAAGCAATAACTACAGAAAAATGCACAGAGACACCCAGCAGACCTCTCCAGTTCCGCTGTACATTTCACTCTCCCTGTTCTTCTCCCCAGATTCAGTGTCAGACACCAACTCTGATGTTTGACAAAAAAGGGATACGGCAGATTGCCCACCAGCCGCAGTGTGTGCTGCCAAGTGAGAAATACAAGCTTGGAAACAGGCTCGAGATTCCAGCCAGGACAGCAAGGCTTGGAGCATCGCACCAGTGACATAACTGAGCGTGGTGGGGAGAGGCTGGAGGGGACATGGTAAGTTATTGCATGAAATAACTCTGTGCTGCATGCAAAGGAGCTGTTTTCAGTACCCAGCAAGACAACGTCATCATTTAGGATTGCAAAGAAATAAGTGCAGCTTTCTTCTTTCTGATTTTTCTTTTTTAACTAAGTCAAACAGCTAAATCCCCTTTACTAGTCAAATGTGAATTTTCCAACAGAACTTCCCTGTGGATGTTCTGTACCTAAATTTTCTTTATTCGCTACAGTAAAGAGACAATCAGCTTTCAGAGCACTTTGGCAGAACGAGGATCACCCTGGGTCTAGTTCACAACTTTGGTCTCCTACAACATTGGAAAAGAAAGTTTACATCCTAGAAAAGACAAGAATCATCTTGTTAATTTGTTTGGTACAACAGTGTGAACAGCACATGTAGACAAATACTCAATTTGTCTTCAGACAGTTTTTAGAAGACAGACATTTTATCAGCGGATCTGTTAACACTTTCCTTCAGAAAATATGTTTCGCCTGCCAGCAAACAAACAACAAAATAATGTGTCATATCTGTAAAACAAGGGAGAGAAATAATCAAGATTAGCTTCAAAGTGTTGCAATAAAACAACAATATCAAAGGCTGGAACACAGAACTCATGTTTCAGCCCCGTGCTCACAATCTCCTATTTGCTCTTTTACTCTGCAGAACCTGCAGACACGGTGGCATTACACGGTGATTCTCTCCAGTTCTGCTATTTAACGATAACCAAGGGAATGTGATGCTCATGAATCCAGGGTGCTGTGCTTGGAAGCCACTGCTGGAAACCAAGGCACCTCACACAGGCTGTGCTACACCCAGATGATCCCAAAAGGCAAATGAGCTCCACACTGGGAAAGGCACCCACAGATAGTGCTACTTGTTCCAACCCTTCTCAAGTCAAGAAGCACCACTGCAACTGACTTACCCACTAACTTAAACTACAGGGAAAAAATGGCAAAATTCTGCTATCCTTCTGTTTAACTTGACATAACAACTGCTAAGTTTGTTCTCTATTTCAAATTCAGGGGAACAGAAGAAACCAGCAAAGTACATGGAAGTACTCTTGAGTGAGGCTTCCAAGATCCTGAAAACATTTTTAGTAAGTTCCATAAATTGTACTTCTAATTAAGGATTAAATTTGGAGACTAAACACCTCTTTATTTGAGAAGAGGGAGGCTTAGATCTTTTTGTATTAATGCTGAGCTATATCATCTGATATTTTTGCTATGACCAACCTATAAAACCTGTCAGCTTCACTCAGTTTACACAGGGCTTTAATTATGTTTAACTAGAATCTGAATGATCTAATTACTTAACATCTTACAGCACAAACTACTGAGGACATCTGGTTGAGCAACTGGCAAAGGAGTAGGAGAAATAAAACCACTGCTGTGTACCCTGCTTAGGACCCCTGCAAACAGCTCTCCCTTTTTCCATCCCACCTGAAATTTCTGCTGCCTGGAAGCAGCTCTGTGAGAACAAATCATCCACCAGCTCAAAGAAAATAGTCAGGTGAAGAAAAACTCTTAGTGCCATGAGCAGAATGATGGGACTTTGAAGAAGTTTTTCTTTTTGCTTTGTTCATCACCAGGTGAAAATCCAGACCATGCTCTTGGCCTCTCTGGGGCTCCTTCTCCCACCATTCTCCAGGAACTGAGACACGGAGCATCACCCCAAACACAAGAACACTAAAACTGGTGTCAGCTCACCTACATCAGTGCCAGCAGGAAGCTCTCACACCTGCAAACCTTGCAGATTTTGAACTTTTTAACCTTTAAGGGAGTAGAGTTTAGTAAAACCAGCGAAAACTCCACCGGGGCACTATGAAGTCACACAGAGAGCCTTGAGGTTAAACTGAGAATAAGCAGCAATATGAGCTGAGGATCCTTCTGGCCACGAACGCTTAAATGGTTTCCATAATGTCAGCCTTGGTCCGAGTCTTTCCCTAGGCCTGGCCCCCTGCCAAGGTGATATCACACTTCATACCTGAGGACTGTTCAAAGAAAAGGGTGCCCGAAACACAGGAAGCTGCTGTTGTGACCCATATTGAGCAGACAAGCTCCCACTTTGATCTCCTTGCCTTGAAACCGCAGCGCACTCACCCAACACATTAACCTGATGTGGTCAAAGAAGAAATAAAACCTGAAAGTTCTGGTTAAAAACCCAGTTAAAGCTGCCGTTTTCTGTCTTTACTTTTCCTTAACGAACAGATGGAAACCAGCAATAACCATCTGGGTAAAGCAGCAATAGCTGTAAAGCACAATAATTCCACAAAAATACACTAACAAGGTCAGTTAAGTGTTTCTCTAATTGTCTCTTGCCCATGACCTTTTTCAAAGATTTCAGATGAAAAAACAAAACCAAAACAACTTACGAAAGATTCTTTGGCATCTCTGACAGCATCACAGTTCTGTGATCCTGGGGATCTGTATCCTGGGGAAATTCCAGTTGGGGAACAACATTCTTCCTTCCCAGATTTCCCCCTGCTTCCCCCCGACCTCCCAGGAAGAACATCCTGCTTTCCATGCTCCATGACAAAATTGATTATCCCTGAACGAGCAGTAAAACTAAACCATTCCTGTATGTGCAATGCAGCAAGTGTTTTGGAATCCTTCAAGATCAAAGCAACTCTATTAATAAACTTATATTTTTATATTCCTTGCAGCTGAAAAATCCAATTAAAACACTACAGTGACCTTTTACCAGAGAACGACTGTCACAGTGAGGACAGGATCAGAAGACACCCGAAGCAGGGTTCCAGCAAAAATGGGGTAGACAGAGAAAGAGGCTCTTGCAGTTGTTTTACTTCAGTCACTGGGGTGGTAAAGGGTGGCCTAATTCAATAGGAAGATCTGAGAGGCTTTTATTAGGTCTCCCAAGTAGTGTAACTGACAGTTAAACAAACAAAGTGTCAGGTCTTAAGTCAGCATTTAGAAAGTAAATTTATAATGAAGAGCTGACAATCAAGACACTGTACAAAGGGGCTGCTGCCAACCAACAACTTAAAAAAAAAAAAAAAAGAAAAAGGCAACTAGATATGGAATGAATATTTCTTACCACTGAAATTAACTTCACAACTGGTTGGTAAAATGATAACAGCAAATAAATAGGGCACAAAACACTATGAAGTGTGACTGCAGCATGCCATGACATCCCTGGAAGCAAGGCAAGAGCACTGGATCTCAGTCCAGCCGCAGTGGCTGTGCTCCCCCACACCAGGCACTCCCACTGGCCACCAGCTCCCATCGCATCCACCTCATGCACAAAACCCGAGTGCACCCAGGAATGGAAACTAACACTCAAATCCATCATCTCCTGGTATCAGGATCTTTCACACCAGCTTCAGTGCTCCAGAAGAAAGCCTCTAACCCCAATTCCTGCCTGCCATCACCTTTCACCAGCGAGGATCCTGCCGGGTTTCAGGAGTGCAAAGCCAGGACCTGGAGACACAACAACCTTTGGCACACAGGCAGCAGCCAAGCAGGGAAAGCACTTTTCCAACCCCGGCAGCCTGTGCTGGATGGCCAAGCAGAGCGTGCTGTAGTCCCAAACTAACTTTTTAGTCCTTGCAAGGAAGTTGATTTTTAAAAAGATGGCACATACAACAGCTCTGGGGCACAGTGACCACTTTCTAAGATCCTGAAATCAATCTGAACTACTAAATTCTTCTTCTAATCCCAGTTAAAGTAGGTTTTCACAGTTCCAATTTTAGACTTCAAGTTCTATTTACAGGACAGAAAATCCCAGATAGTGACACTAATCAAGTTTTACTTAGCTTGGCATATTAAAGAACTAACTATTCTCAGGATATGCCAGAACATCTCAGATGCTAACAGATTTTAATTTATCATCTAAACCAGGCTGATCGCAGCACAGTGTGTGTGATGTTTTAATCATTTGTGCTGTATTTAACACATCACTCCAAGAAAAATCCCACACAGTTCTGGTCTCACCAGCTGATGGCCTGGAGCACAGCAAAGGCTTCACAAAGAGAAAAATGTGTATCACAACTTGTACAGAAGAACTTGGCTTTTACATTAAAACTTTCCAGCCATGGGACTGACCAAAGCTCTGCCTGCACTTAAAAAAAAAAAAAAAAAAAGCCTTAAACTACCTCCTCCAGCTGTTTTGCTGAAAACAGCAAACCAAGTTTTGGACATAAAACTGAGAGCATGGCTTAGTAGGACAGTTTAACTTGATTCATATCCTGACCTAAACCAGGGAACTAATCCCCAGTCCTGCAGGGGTTAAGGACTGTAAGTAACACTGATGGCACCCAGAGTCTCACAGGACCCACGGCAAAAAAGGTTTTTCTTCATCAGGTAAGTACAAAAAGAAAATTCTCACAAAGTACAGAATAAATTCTTATTGAACAATTCTTCCCTTCTTACTGTTTCCTTCATCATGGGAAGCAAGAGTACAGCACCCCCTGAGCTCACCCCTACAGAGCCACAAGTACCCACTCACTTTTGGAAGGAATGAAAAAAAGATACTCTGAGTTTCAAGTGGTAATTAGGAGTATAAAGTACATTTGCCTAGGAAAACAGGCAGGATGTTGTGAACAGCAGCAGAGAGATGAGACGAGCTGAGGACACAATATTAGCAAGCTGCCCTTTTCCAACATCTCAAGAATTTCAAAAGCAAGACTCCATGCCAAAAAAAATGTGCAGAAACCTATAAGCAAAAGAAAACTAGAGCTCCTGAAAGAGGCAGGGCAGAGCTGGAAGAAGGGAAGGGAGGAGAAACCACTGCACTCAACTGTATTTTTTAAATCCATGAAACACTTCTTGCACTCACCTAAAAGCAACTAAGGTTACAGTTGTGTAAACAACTCAGCACAGAAATCTCTCCACAGAAAATCAATTGCAAGACTACTGGCTCCATGTTTTTAAATGTTTAATATTATCCCATCCCCACAATTAATATTAGAAAAGCAACTATGCTCATAGCAGACACATCAAACCAAAGCTGAGTCCTATCAATATTAACACACACAAATCTGCAACAGAAAAACAGATATGTAGTTCACCAACAAAATTAACATTCTCATGTTTCAGATCCTAGACAAAGGGTACATTTTATTTATGGATGAAAATGAAGCAAACATCTTTAAGTGACAACACGATACAAATTTACTTTGACATGAACATGCAATAAAATGTGTAAACACCCAATAAAAAATAAAATGAAAAATAATTACAGACAAGACACAAGTATAAATTTTATTGAGCTACTGCGACAACATTTGTGTGTCACATCAATGAAATAACAAGAAAAAGAATGGAGTTGATTAGGAACATGAGATAAAGGCAAAGACGAGAGGCCACTGGACTAGGATGGAGAGATTCATCTTTGCTCACAACTTAACCCTGAGCTGGGCTGGAAAGGGCAGCTCCTTCCACCTAAGCTCAGCCAGAAACTCTGACTACACACGTCTTAAAAACTCAGCAAGTGCAATAATGCTCACTAGGTGTGTTGTGCTGCTCAGGGATAAAGTTCATCCCCCTTTGCCGAGCTCATGGAGCCAGGAGTGCAGCCCCAGAGCCCCAGCACGGTGCAGGACATGGGCAGGAGATGGATATTCCTGATGGCACAAGCAGCACATCTAAAGCAAACCTCCAACCCCACTGACAGCCTGAGCAGGCTCTTGATACACTACAAAACTGGGGTCATTTGGATAAAAGAGAAAAGTTGATGTAAGAAAAAGTTTCAAGCTACCCCATGCTATGTCTTTGGTGAATAATGAATTTCAGCCTTCAAGTCCAACACTTCGCATAAGAACTGCTCTACATATCTCCTCTCTCTCCTCTTTTTGGCCATCCAGGGGGCTCAAAGGCTTCCAGTTACTGTCCTTAAAACCACCAGAGCGTGGCTTGGGATGGAAAATCCTCCTTGCCCTTGGCTGGCAGAGGCTGGCCTGTCCTGCTGAAACAGGGAGCTGTTTCAAACCTTGGGCTGCACTATGAAATGATGCAGCCACAAACTGCTGAATTCTAAATTCAACATTCATATCACTAGCTGCCCATAATGTAAATTTTAAGCAGCCTTCAATATACAGAGAAATCTGAAGGGAAAGTTGATAAATTGTACACTACACCAATCAACAGGGAGGTATGTTTTAAAGTAAGAGTGTGTCTATGTATGAGTAACTCTAGATTATAACTTTATAACCAACTGCAAGAAACATTTTTCGCAGTGATTTAGGACCAATCATTCTCAATATTCTTTCAGACCAACCAACAACTCAGTTATTTTTCACATTCATTTCTGTAGAAATTGTTTTCAGCAACAGCCTGAAAAGCACCTACAAATCAGCACTAGCACATTCTCTGATAGAGCCATTTAAAATATTGAGAACAAAGATGCAGAATATGTAACCAATATGAGTCTTGTTTATCCACAAGACAGAATTAAGTAGCAGCAAAAACCAGTAGTAGCTGCTAACTCACAATCTTGTATCTCAGAGAGGGGCTGGGAACATTATCCGTGTTTCCCAGACGGAGAAGCAAACCAGTGGAGGCGAGGGGCATGTTCAGGGCTGGAGCCAGGAATGGGGATGGTGCAGCTCCTGACAGTGAGACTGCAACTCCCAACTCATTTGAGAGTCACTGCCAGCTCCTGACTGTGCTCACACCAAATCTGAAGCAGTTCAAGGCTCTGGGTGTCAGCACCAGTCCCACTCAGCACCACTGCCCAAAGTGAGCGTTCACAGTACAGAGATTTTTGATGGGCTGATACACACCAGCTTCAGCTCACCTTTGGTAAGAGAAAAAGAGAAATCTTTCATTTTCTTTAGAATATTGGCACAGCCAACACCATGAAACCACAAACACCTAGCAGAGATACCAGCCAGAGCAGAAGGAGCAAGACTTAACCCAACTTCCACTGCATCTCATCATCTGCAGCACTCCCTTCTGGCTTCAGAGTTTTGTTTCTACAGGAACAAGCCAGGGTATTTCCACTCAAAACATCCAAGCTTTTGCCATCTAAGATATATCTAGTCTGAGTCTTCATTTAAAAAAAAGAAAAAAAAAAGTCAAAAGCTATGAAATTCCCTGGGGTTTTTTGCCCTGCCCCTGGCCCCACCCCCCCCCCCTTTTTTTTTTTCCAGTAAGAACAATGAGAATGCTTTTCCTGTTCATAATACCTGAAAATACCATGCAGGTGGTTAGAAAGCTACCAGGAAACATAAACTCTGATTGTCACAGGGCAACACTAAGAATCTGTCAGTGCCCTCTGAAGTCACACCATCACCTCAGTATCTCACATACAAATTTTCCCAGGATGTTTCCACAAGGACAGCCTGGTGACAAACCTCAGGTGATCCTTTCATAAGGTCAGCAAGTGCAGGTGAGGTGGATTTGGTGGCAACACTACAGCCAGGCATTTGTTGGGAGACCCACCACAGTGCCCAGCATGCTGCCCAATATTTATATAAAGGCTAAAATAAGCTCTCTTCTCCCAGCTGTACTGCAAGAAGTTTCATTTCCAAGTCCTAGGCTTATGCTCACTCCTTACCTCCTTCCTTTCTTCACCACTTCCCTCTAACCCTTCCACTCCTGTAAACAGTGTCACTTCCCCCACACCACTTGTTTTTATTTTTACTTCCCTCTAGCATTACTGCCCTCAGCTTGTCACACGTGAGCCACAGACAGAAGCCAACATTTCTCAGCAAGGAAAGACCTTTGCAATGTGTCAGAACTGATCCTGCACACACCCTCCCCAAGCCCATAAAAGCTATCCCACGGTGACGTGATAAAGCAGCAGCACTGGACCATCCCACCTCCACAGCTCAGGGGATGTGATAAAATGTTTGCAGGAATGTTTGCTCTCACCTGAATATCCGTGTGCAGTGCACACCTAGGCTCACCTATACAAGATCACTGGATTCAGCAAGAGGAATGGTCACACTCCTGCGCAATTCGTGCAGCCATTTACCCATATTTTAGACTATATTTTCGTATAATTCACAGAAAGCTTGTCCTGGCACTCCAGGCTTGCTGCAATCTCCAGGCTTGCTCATTCACTAAGGTACATTTCCACACAAAAGAGAACCACGGGATCTGCTCAGCTCTGATGTATGAACTCCTCTGAAAAGCCTCCGAGACAGCCATGGCCTACATCCGTACCCGCCTCAAAATGCTCACAACCAGAGACACAAAGACATGGGGGAATTTAAAGCATCTAAACACAGCAGCTTAAAATACTTCTGTGCATCTGCTTTTGAGCCTTTCAAAGAATGAGTAATCTTCACCTCTGTCTTCCCACAGCAGATCACTGGGGTCCACGAGCCACGGGAGGAGGATGAGCACCACCCCAGCTGCCCTCCCTGCTTCCCAGGAAAGGCAGCTCAGCTCCAGCCCCCAAAGAAACTTCCTTATTACCCCAACTGCCGACAAAGAAATCAAATTATTGCAAGGCAAGGGGGCAAGCAAGTGAATTGCCAGGGAGGCAAAAAGCTGTTAGACATGAGTGTGACAGGCTCCAGCTTCAAACCCCTGCCTGCTGTAACACATGCACAAGGAGCTGTCAGGCACCTCCTGGCTTTAGCACCTTCGTATCAAAAATTACTTTTATTCAGGGTAAATGTTTAACTCTGCTAAGTCACAGGAGGGACCAAGTAACAGTGCAGTAAGAACTGCTGTGTCTTGCTAGGGAGAGAAGCACAACCAGGGTACAGTGGTGGATCTAGTGCAAATTCCTTACTGCCTACTGCTTTCCTGGAAATCCAAGTACTGTTGGACAGCAGTGGAGACCTTTGTTACATCCAACAACCTACACCCAACTGTATTTAATCTTTTATAAAAACCTAACATCCAACAATCTGTCTGCATTCCATGTTCTTCACAATCCAACCAGTGAAATATCCTGTATTTTCTTCATTATAACTGCCAATAAAGGCAGAAATCACTGATTTGCCTTGTCAAACCAGAGACAACAAAAACAAGCTGAGAACATATGTCACAAAATGAGTAGGATTTATCTTATGTTTGCTAATTTAAGGATGCTATTTCTGACTGTGAGGTCTAAGTTTCTCCCATCTTTCCCAGTACATTCAACCCCACGTGTGAGCACTCCATTCTAAGCCTTCACCCAATCCTCCTTGTCTTCTGCAAACAATCCCATTCCAGTTTCCCCCTCTCATCCTCACATCTTTCTCCCATCTCCCCTATTCCAGCAAAGCTGGACCATTGTCACTATATTCCCAACCCAGAAAACGTTGTACTTCTGAGGCCTTCCCACAAAGTCTATGGGAAAGAACCAAGCTCATGTACAGGAAAAGCCTGGATGTGCGAGATGGAAACCTAACCACCCTGCTTACACAGAAAGACTACAAGCCAGTGCACACTGCCTGCTTGGTGCCTTAAAAATACTAATCATCCACGTATGTGTCTGTTCTCACCCCAGTAAATAAACTGCCTTTATTCTCAGCCTCAGTGTGATCAAACTGAAACTCTGGATTATGCATTTTTCTACATCCACTTTTTGCATTACAAATCAGCTTGCAAATAAAGAATAACTGTTCACTGGAATTTTAGACTGCACGTAATTTCTTCTCTAGCAAATGTTTCACCCATTACTTATTTGGTATTGTTAGACACAGCCAACCAGTGCAATTTTTTTTTCAGAAAACTCCCAGCCATTACCATATCCCAAACCCTCCCTAGTGCACTTCTTAATACATCATCCAATTAACCACAAACTCTGCATTAGAGCAGAGTGACCGAAACATGCACTGATTCTGCCACATTTCTGATGACAGTATTTCACTGCAGGAACAGAACAAGGGATAGCAAAGCTCTCAGAGATTTCCTTCCAAGGAACAGGACTCAAGGAATCCTGTGAAAGACAAGTTCTTGAGCCCAGAAGTGCATCAAAGGCCTTTCTTCCAGTATGTCACGTGTGGTGGGCATCCAGGGACATCACCCTGACCACCACAAGCTGCCAAAGCTTTCCTGCTGCAGGGAAGCAGTGATTGCTCTCAGAGTATCTTGGCAGCAGTGCCCTGGCTTTGCCATCCCTCCCTTCTCTGTATTGCATCTTCCTACAGGAATTCCCAGCTGCTTTCACCACAGCTCTCTGAGCAGGTGAGGGGAGCAGAAACATGTGTACAGCAGGTGGACACTCTTCTCCATATCCACACTCAACTACCATGATAAACAGAAAAGTACTGACTTCTTTTAGGACAGAAACCATTCTACAGTGACCTGCACAGGTACACAAAATTAAATGCTCAGACCTGAGCACTAATTCCACTTCTGATGAAGCATATGAACTCCAGTGCTCTGGTACTACCAGACCCAACTAAAAGATGCCAACAACTTCACTTGTTTCTAATTCAGTAACAGAAATACTTCAATTTAGTTTTTCCAAATTTTGTTATAGATTTTATAAGATCAATGGTTTACCTTAAACAATTAGTCACAGCATGCACAGAACTAATACTCCATCCTTACTCTAATCATAGATGATGCAATACCAGGATGAGATTTTAAAAAAAAAACATATTAGCAAGATTTGCCTTTAGATTTTCACTCCCCAGCTTGATGGTTATGAGTTCTGCTGTTCTGCTCAAAAGCAGTAAGAAACTGTACTTTTTACCAGTATGTGTGCCTGTCTTAAAAAGCTACAGTGACATTTTGAGACTTGTGTTTATTGTCAAAATAAATACAGATAGTTTGTTAAGTTTTCAAAGGGTATTAACTTCTTCCATTTGCCCTGAGATCCAACTCAGAGCTGTGGCTCAAGCTAGACTTACTCCTGCTGGTCAGAGACACCAGCTGCCTACTCTGATATTGATATATATACACATATTCAGAAATATTAAGCAAGCTGTCAAGAAGAGCTGTGTGCTGTGCCCACGGGAACATGATGCTCCTTTTCCTGTTCTCCAGCAAAAGGTTGTTTTTAGAGTAAAGGTGATGGAACACCAAAAACTCCAAACAGACCAGGACCACAGAACAGCAGGTTACCTTCACGCTGCTGAACTGATTCCAATCACACAGCTGCTTCCAAACGAGACGTGCAGCTTTAACTCGAGGGCAGCAGCATTTCTCCAGTGATTTCATTTGCATTTACTGCCACAATATTCGCTGTTTGCGAGGGTCTGTTTTCTCTGAGCACCGAAATTCCCTCCCCATCAAACATGGGTCCATCTACCACCACATGGCAAACCGAGGCAGCAATGCCATGCCAATTCCACAATCTCTTTAGGAATCATGCCAACCTTTACTATAGAAAAGGGTTAATGTTCAGCTGAATGCCTCGCAGGTACAGTCTCTAGTGAAGACCCCTGTTTGATACCTGTAGGAAGCTGCCATTTTTGCATCTCATATTCCATTTGTGAACAGACCTTTTTGTTCTTTAATCCAAGTCCTGAATTATTTAATCCTGTCTCCAACATTTGAAATATCTTTCCCTATAAACAAGGGGTTATTTAGTGCGAGGAAATAAATAATTTAAAAAGTCAGACCCTAAAGTGTTCCTGGCTCTGTTTTTAATTAATATTGATACAATTTGAGAAACCTGCTGCTTAATATTACAAGGCAGGTCGAAGCTCATCAACAGTTAAACGTCTCCTTCTAACAGAAGGTGGAAGAGGAAGTTGGGAGCAGCCGGGTACGCGGCGCTCGCTGCCAGCGATCCGGGACTGCCCGGTCCCAGCTCCTCACAACTTTCTCCTGCACAGAGAGCTTCAAAGCCATCACACCCTGAGCTACACGAGCTGGAGTTCACAGGGCTCAGGTGGAATTGTGTTAAGCATAAATCCTCCAGGCTTTCGTGGTGGAATAGAGTGTACACGGAAGTATTTTTATTTTCTACAATTCCACACTCAAAATACATCAGTACAAGTGAAGGACGGGGATGGAGGGAGGCACGGACAGTTCTGTGGGACTGAACTTCATCCCCGGTAACGATAGTTTTTATAGCACATTGCTTCATCTGCAAGTGGGAGTAAACATTACACTACCTCTTTGTGCAGATGGGTGGGTAAAAAAAAAAATAAAATAAAAAGCTAATTTGAAACAAATTAACTATTCTGCATAGGGAGGAAGGTACTCTCTCCCTCCCTGGTCACTCCAGGACTCTCTGCAGACAGGCTGCCTGCAAAGTTAACAAACTCTGTGCTGCTCACAGACTGCCTGGTGAACCTGCCAACAGGTGAACAGCCTCAATCCGCAGCGGGGATAAATAATCACCAGTCCTCAAAAGCAGGTAATGAATATTGTTCAAACAACTCTAAGCTGGCGTTACCAGAATGCTTCAAAGGAGAAGCTACAAGCTGTTCAAGTCAGACTGTCACATTTAGTCTGCAAAAACGAGATTAAGGTTTGTACAGTGATACTCCACAACAGGTTTTACAGTATGCACAGAAATTAAATTATGATAAAAGTGAGCTATTTTTTACTAAAAACAGAATAGAACAATCTATCAAAATGCCATTTGGCTGTGTTCATTACATTTTAGAATTTAATTTACATGATAGATACTTTAGCATAATATGTTTTAATCAATAAGCATTTCTGAAGGCTTTATTTTTATAGGCAATATTTAGACATGTTCACCGTTAAATGTAACGCCACAGCAGCTATGTTTGGAGCGTTTATTTTCCTATGCTAAGCAAGTACAGCCACACATACACAGAGGCAAAAGCAAAAGTCCACAATTAGAGATGTCAGACCTTGTTTAACTACATCTTAATTTAATCCATTTTATTTTATACAATTCTACATCTGGATCTCATTTTCTGAATTCCTGTAGGTATTCCGGGTCACTATTAAGAACCCTTTCAAGTTAGCAAAGTTCAGCCAAGTCTACCTTAATCCAAAACCTTTAAAAGAAACAATAAAACGCGAAAGGGGGAGGAAGACGACGGAGAAACCTAAAACAAAACGCTACTTTACCCCACCTCCTAATGCACCTGAAAGTCGGAAGGGACCAGCCTCCTAGCACAGATCCCACGCAGCACTTCCCGTTTCGGGGGCTGCTGGGGTGGGATTTTTAGCATCGCTCCCGCACGCCCGGCCGAGGGGAAGGGAGGGCGGCAGGACCCGGGTCCCGCTGCCGACCCCCGCCAGCATCCCCTCACCTGCAGCGGGAATGCGGCTCTGCCCAGCATCAGCGCACCATCCCTCCGCCTGCCGCAGCCTCCGGCCGGCTCCAACACCGCCTCCACGGGGGCCAGGGTGGGCAGCCGCCGGCTTTCGAGCCAATTTATTTAAACGGGAGGCAGCGGCGGGTTTGGAGAGGCAGGGCAGCGCCTTCCTGCGCCAATCAACTGGGAGACACGCGTGTTGCAATCCCATTCACGGCGGGAGCAGCACCGATACAGCGTCTGACAACCCCCCCGGCCCGCCCCGGCCTTATCTGTACCCCGGCAACTCAATTAAACCGCGGGGCCGCAGTTCCCCCAGGGACGCTCCCCCGGGGCAGGGGGAGGGAGGCCGCTCTGCGAGGACTTTCCTTCGCAGGAAACGGCACTTCTGGGCTCTCCCGGTCCAGCACAGTAAAGCATCAATATTCCGCTCATCTGTCAGATCCTGGACAGCAGGAGAGGCCGGAGAGCCCGTGAATTATGTAACGTGCCCTCCCGCCGCCGCGGGGAGATGCGCCGCGA